>PVJA010024332.1:0-31850 GCA_004027025.1 Myocastor coypus
CCCTGAGGGCAGGGCTGGCGCAGCATGTGGTGCCCGGGATCGAACCGCGGTCCCCGAAGCCACCCAAGCTTCCCAAGCAGGCGCTTTAGACCACTGAGCCATTCTGCCGGGCCCTTTCAGCTCTTCTCCATGTGGTCCCTGAACTATCTACCCAGCATCCACATTTTCCCAGACAACTTTCTGCTTCTTCCTTCAGATCTGATGAAAGAAACCTGGAGAAGGGTCTAAAATTTCCATTTTAAATAAGCTCTACAGATGAGTCTTTTTGCACATTAAAGCCTTAGAACCACTGTATTAATTCAATAAATTCTATAGGGATAAGGCACAGAAATAAAACTCCACTCAGACTCACGTGGTCCAGCAGGACTCTGAACAGTCACAGAGTATTCTCTCTGCACTGTGCAACATGCACTAACTAGTTACATGTGAATGCCAACTGCTGGAAATGCGGCTGGCGAGACCATGGAGCTGCATGTTAAATTAATTATAACTGAAATAATCTGAAGTGCCTAAAATTAGTGGCTGAAGTATTAGGACAGCACAGGCTTGCATACTTTGGGTTTTAGTTTATTCTGCTTTTTTTTTCTTTTCAAAGATACATTCTTGTTGAATTGTATTTAAATGGCTTCCCCTCTTATAACCCAAGACATGATACTTGGCCAATCCCCATTTCTGCCTTGATGTCTTCAAGAATTTAATTGCCACCAAGATCTTACCCTGTCAAACGTAGCACAACTTCATACCCTCCAGAGAGAGGGCATCCACACAAGTATGAGTCCAGCAGCACAATGGCTACAACACTGATGCCTTACTCCCATATTAGGAAAAATAGAAGACCAAAAGCAAAATAGAAATCCACCAAATGCCACTCCACATCCTTACTGTACAGAAGACCTGTCAAATGGAAAGGACACTTGGGGAAGTCTCTTCTCATTTCATTTTCGGATCTATAAATCTGCTGATCCCACAGTTCTCTTCTCCACAACCCTTTTCCCATTACAAATCTGTCATGGTGACTCACTCACCTGCCATATGGCAGACTGAATCCATTCAGAAAAATACAGGGCTACTCTGCACCTCACCACACTGGTCTCAGCAAGGCAGGCTGGCTTCTCCTGAGGAAACCATATCTGATCAGGAAATGGAATCTCCCAGAAGTGACACAAAAGAAAAAAGCGTCCTTATCCAACACATAATACAGAGAATAAAAGGAACACAACCTGAGGCAGGCTTCACCCAAGCATGTCTGTCCAATCCACCTTCCACATCACCCTGCTCCTTTCAGAATGAAGCTTCGTGTCCTCTACTAGAAAGAATTCTGTTCTGTATCTTTTTGACATCAACAGCTTTCCTTCCATATTCTCAAAGGTCACAATAATTCTAACATTTCCACGTAAAACATACACAATCCAGTGTGACAGCCACTCAATATCCAAAACAGACAAACCTGCTGTGTAATTGAGAAGAACATGAAATGTCGGCCTGGATCTACATCGTCAAGTGTATCAGCCACAGAATAAATACCCTGCACACCCTGGACCCATCTGCACACAGGGAAAGGCAACCTGGAAAAACAATGGTGGTTTTTTTTTTTTAATTACTATAGTTTTATTTAAAAAATCAAATCAGCTGGAGCTTAAGATCATAATCAATACCTTAAATTAGTCTATAGATAAATACCACTAAGAAAATAAAAAGATAATAAAATCTTTTTAACTTTTCCCTCTTGTTCTAAAGAGAAACGTCTAAATTTACCAAGTTTTTAAAGTCTCCATAAGAGAAATGACAGCACATTATAACAATCATCATCTTTCAAAAAATCTGCACCTCAAAAATACTATGCTTTTTAATTGGAATTAATTCCAATTATTCTCAAACATAGATTTCTTAGCAAATATTAAGTGCATAACTGTATCACCCGAAATAAGATCTCTGAGAATAGAGGAAACGAACAGAAATGAAATGGGGGAAAACAGGAATCTGCCTTAGGGAAGCCCCCCATCATATTGATTTTTTTCTCTGTTATTAACTAAGAGCTGTGGAATAATCCTGGTCGGTCTTGGTGAGAGAGTAGCATAAATTCCAGTTTCAGGGCGAGGAGCCACTATGGTAACATGCTGACAGCCTTCATTTACATAAAAGAATACTAATTACGTGGTATCATCAACATCTGCGATTGTGCTCACTGCCATATGCGACAGTGCCGGGTATTTTAACCCTTCCACTCACCAACTGTACACAGACTTGCACTCAACATAAATGCACAGAGACTGTTTGAGGAGACATGGTGAAGACATTTTAATAAACAATGTGTGAAAAATGAATCTTATTTTTTGCTAACATTTTATTTCTAAGAGATATGAACAATTATTATTAATATATAGCTAAGAAAACAGGTTTTATTTATTTATTTATTTATTTTTTGTCTTTTTGAGACAGGGTCTCGCTATGCAGTTGAGGCTGGTCCTGAGCTCACTTTTGTAGCCCAGGCTGGTCTCGAACTCGCACCAATCCTCCTGCCTCAGCCTCCCGAGTGCTGGGATTACAGGGGTGAGCCACCACTCCCGGCAAGAAAACAGGTTTTAATTAAACAAAATGGAAATCACATTAAAATCCAGTAATAATAACCCAAAAAAGAAGATGGCCACACTCTCAGTATTACTTTGGATTTAAACGCCACGAGTGCAGTGATATCAGCCTTTTGGATTTTTGCATTTATGGCTAACTTTAGAACTATAAAGGCAGTAGCTAGGGAAAGGGCCTGAGAAAGAACTGGGGGATCAACCTTGGTTTATTGAAAGGAACAGTTCATGCTTAATTGTTTGACCAATTTTGCACACTTATATCTGCTTATCTGAGAACTACTTCGAAGATAATATACAATACAATAATAATAACCATTGTTAATTCTCTATCATCTTATTTTGAAATTCTGTATAATTTTTTTTTAAATTTTTATTCTCTAAATTAAACAGAAAGAATGACATGCACATATACACGCAAAAATAGTTTTTTAAAAATATACAATGATCAAGCTAGGGAGATAGCTCAGTGGTCTAAGTGCCTGCCCGGTAAACGCAAGAACCCCGGTTTGATCCCCAGTACTACATGCCATGCCAGTCCCGGGACCCTGGCACAGCATGCCAGCCACCAAAACCAGGGATGGTGGTGCATGCTTGTAATTCCAGTGCTGGGGAGGCTGAGATAGGATCACTACAAATCTCAACCATGTACAGACCATGTACCAAATAAATAAACATTTTAAAAATAAATATACACAGCTTGTTGGATGTCAATTACTCCCAATAAAGCTGCTAGAAATCACATACACGCACACACGCACACACGCACACACGCACACATGCACACACACATTTGCCCCTAGTGAAATAACAGATCTAGACAGAATTGTTTTTTTCAATTTCTTAAATTATTGAGTAAAGCCAGGCGTGGTGGCGCATGCCCGTAATCCCAGCACTTGGAAGGCTGAGACAGGAGGACTGGTGCAAGTTCAAGACCAGCCTGAGCTACAAAAGTGAGCTCAAGGCCAGCCTGAACTGCATAGCAAGATCCTGTCTCAAAAACACTAAATAAATAAATACATAATTGAGTAAAATTTAACGTTTTTGTTTGTTTGTTTTTAAGAGATGGGGTCTTACTCTGTAGTCCACAGTGCCCTGGATCTCACAATACATCTCAGGCTGGCCTCAAACTCATGGCAGTCTTCCTGCCTTGGCCTCCTTCGTGCTGGGACTACAGATATGAGCCTCCACATCCAACCCTTTAATAGGAAATTTTATTTTATTTTATTTTATTTATTTATTTATTTATTTATTTTTGTCTTTTTTTGAGACAGGGTCTCGCTATGCAGTTGAGGCTGGCCTTGAGCTCACTTTCGTAGCCCAGGCTGGTCTCGAACTCGCACCAATCCTCCTGCCTCAGCCTCCCGAGTGCTGGGATTACAGGCGTGAGCCACCACGCCTGGCTATAATAGGAAATTTTATAATCGGTGAATAAACAAATGATCCCACTGACCAGGATTACAGTAAGAGCAGGACACTCCAAACCCCTGATAAGAACCAGTCAGAGGTCACAGCAGCACCACTTGCCAGGTCCTCTTACTTTAAAATAACGAGACTGTGTCCAGCAAAGCCTTGGGGCTGACTAGTTATGGGACACTCAGGAAATAGGAACTTCTACCACTGGGCACATCACCAAGAAAGCATGTGGCAAGCTGGACACAGTGACACAACACCCATAATCCCAGAAGTCTGGGAGGCTGAGACAGGAAGATCATGAGTTTGAGCCCAGCTTGGGCAATTCAGTGAGCCCTATCTCAAAATAAAATTTAAAAATAAGCTCATCTGTAGGGTGTTTGCCTTAAGTGAGGTCTTGGGTTCCTTCCCCAGTAACGCACATATACATAAAGTGTGCATGAGTGTATATACAAGGTAACTGGCAGCAGTGCTTATCGATACTGTTTCTAGCTAAACCAGTTTTTTTTTTTTTTAACTTAAGTATAAGTGACACAGAATGAATTGACCACGTTGACTTTTACAATCTGGTGTGTTCTGACATATGGTATGTACATAGTCTTGTAAAATCACCACAATTAAAATAACACTGCTAACAGCTCACAAGTTTACTTCTGCCCGTTGCAGTGCCTTTTGCCAGCTGCCCTTCCACTGCACCCAGTCCATAGCTAGAGACTCCAGTGAGTACACAGTTAGGTATGCATTTGATGTGATAATGATACAATGGCCCCATTTTTAAAATCTTTGTGTGGCTAGCATACCTCTGAATTATTGATAGTAAAACATTATGATGTATTGAAGTTGCTTTAAAATATCTACGAAGGGCAGGCAGAAAAGCAACAAGATTTTTAAAAAATTTATTTGATATAGGATCTTGCTACACAATTCAGACACAGAAATCTTCCTGTCTTAGCCTCCTCAACACTGAGATTACAGGTGTGTGCCACTATGCCAGGTCTTGGTGGCTGGCATAGCATACCTGGGGTTCTGGGGTTAGCATAGCACATGGTACTGGGGATAAACCCAAGTCCTTGGGCTTGCCAGGTGGGCCAGTCAGGTGCTTAGACTGCTGAGGTATCTCCCTAGCCCAACAGGCTTTTCTTGAGCTGAGCCTCTGGAATATATTTTTGCATAGAAACCATGTTATGAATACCACTTGGTCTAATTCTCAAAGCCCTCAGGACACAATGTAGCTGCACACAGCATTAGAACACCAGTGCTGCCACTGGAAGCTGACAGACAAGTGTTTCTTCTGAGAGAATCAATTCAAACTTACAACACAGGAGGCTTGGAGTTACTCTCCTGGCTATGCCCTGGAAGTAGAACAGACCCTCCCGGCTCCAGTATTCTCCACGAGGCTGCAGGCACTCCCATGTGGGTTTATTTGTGTAGGAGACCAGCAGCCTGCAAGGACAATAGTAGATTCAGAAAGTGGAATATAATCTGACCAGAATTTCCAATTTTCAGATTTGCCTACTTGAAAGGTTTTGAGAATATTCTTCAAAACAATATATATTCATTTGTATCTTTGACAATGATTATGATTTTTTTTTTTTTTTTTTTTTTTTTTTTTTTTTTTTTTTTTTTTTTTTTTTTTTTTTTTTTTTTTTTTTTTTTTTTTTTTTTTTTTTTTTTTTTTTTTTTTTGTGGGACTAGGGTTCAAACTCATGACTTTGCACTTGCCAGGCAGGCACTTGTGCCACAGAGCTATCTCCCCTGCCCCTTATGATGGTAAATTTTATGTCATGTTTTTCCAAAATAAAAGAACACTAAAACTTGAACCCAGTGCCTCATGCTGAGCTATATAACTAGCTCCTTTTATATTTTATTTAAGTTTTCAAGTTTTATTTTTTTAATGTTATGGCTGGCTCAGCCTACCCTAGAGGTGGGGCTGGAATAGCATGTGGTGCTGGGAATCAAACCTCAGTCCCTGCGGTTGCCTAAGTTTGCCTAAGCGGATGCTTTATTTTTTATTTTATTTTATTTTTTATTTTGTCTTTTTGAGACAGGGTCTCGCTATGCAGTTGTGGTTGGCCTTGAGCTCACTTTTGTAGCCCAGGCTGGTCTCAAACTCACACTGATCCTCCTGCCTCAGCCTCCCGAGTGCTGGGATTACAGGCGTGAGCCACCACGCCCGGCTCTAAGCAGATGCTTTAGACCACTGAGTTATCTTGCCAGTCCTCAAATTTTATTTTTAAATTATTTATTTATTTTTATGTATTTGGTGTGGGGTCTCACTAGGCAGCTCAGACTCGTAGTGATGCTCCTGTCTTCAGCTTCCCCAGCACTGTGCCACCACACTGGGTCTCAGTGGCTGGCTCAGGGCACCCGGGAGTAGGGCTGGTGTAGCATGTGGTACCAGAGATCAAACTCCTGTCCCTGTGCTTGCCTAAGTCTGCTAAGTATGTCATCAACCTTTTCATTATTTAGGGACAGAATCTTGCTAAATTGCCCAGGCTGAGCTCAAACTTGTGATCTTTCTGTCTCAGAATCCCAGAGTGCTGGGATTATAGAGATATGCATCATGTTGAGCTGCATTAAAACATTTGTCCAACACAAATAACACACATGGCCTCAGCGTCTACAATCTCATATAGAGAATGAAACAAAAACAGGGATTCTGCATAAGTGCCTGCCTGGCAAGTACAAGATTCACAGTTCCATCCCCAAGACTGCAAAAAAAAAAAAAAAAGACAGGGATTCTGGATGGAAAATGCCATGGCAACCTCTGAAAGACTCAGCAGTAAACAGGTAGGCTTAGATCACCCACTTCCCTGAACTTGCTTCTGACCCATAGAACAGTGCTACCCCTTGGGAGGCCATTCAATTCCAAGGTGATATATTCCAACCTAGAACAGAATCTAATCCAACCAGTTCAGATTAATGTCTTCTCTAACAACTAATCTTCAGGCTAATAACCTCACTGGTCAGGGTATGATTCCTATCTCTTTTGTTCTTGAGAAACACTGTTTTTTTCTGAGAGATCATATCTCTCCAACATTCTTGGTGTTCAAGTGTTCTTTCTCTTACAAAAAAGACAGCAAATTGAAGTGAAAATTGGAGTGTGTGTGTGTGTGTGTGTGTGCACACGTGCATGCATGCGTGAGCACATGTATATTTTAAAAACCCATGAAATTGAAAACATCTGCAAACAACTATTTCAGATCAAGTCCTCTTGGAAAAACACTCTGACAGCTTTGTGACCTTACCATAGTATGATTCTATATATCATAATCTTGTAGGCAGGAACTTCCCACAGTAATTGCTAGCATTAGTGCTGGGCTCTTCTGCCTCATGAAAGTAATTTATATTATAGAACCATTGCTCACTTAAAGTTCTTCAGGGGTTGGGGAGATAGCTCTGTGGCACAAGTGCCTGCCTGGCAAGTGCAAGGTCCCACAAAAAAAAAAAAAAAAAAAAAAAAAGTTATTTTGTTATTCATTTTGTGCTCCCTACAACTTTGTAAAAGGTTACAATAGACAGCCTGGCATGGTGGCACATGCCTGTTATCCCAGCACTTGGCACGCTGAGGTAGAAGGAACACTAAGACTAGTCTGGGGTACATAATGAATTTAAGGCTAGCATGAACTACCTGGTCAGACCCTGTCTCCAATCCCCCCCAGAAAGGTATGACAGAAAAGTTTAATCCTTCATTTACAATTAAATGAGAGACAGTGTAGTACAGTGGTTACAAAGTCAAGCCAAGTTGCCTGTGCTGGAACTTGAATTCTCTCATTAGCTGTAGATGACTGGTGAGTGATCTCATAAGTCCTTGGTCTCGTTACTCATAAACTAGAAATTAAAGTATTTCTTCTACATAGAGTGGTTGTAAGGATTAAATTAGCTAATACATATAATATGCCAAAGCAAGGGGCCAGGGAGATAGTTCAGGGGCACAAGTACCTGCTTGGCAAGTGCAAGGTCCTGAGTTCAATCCCTAGTTCTGCAAAAAGAAAGAAAGAGAGAGAGACAGACAGACAGGCAGGCAGGCAGACAGACACAGACAGAGACAGAGAGAGAGACAGAGAGACAGAGAGAGAGAGGGAGGGGGAGAGAAAGTAAAATGATAAAGCAATGCGTGGCACATACAGCTACTCCATAGGTCCTTGAGATCACAGGCTAGTAAAGCTAACAAAGTTGAGATCATAATGTTGTCCCTTGCTGAGACCACACAGACTCCCCTTGCTGATATCATTTACTGTAAAGGTAACATACAGGGTATTACTGGGCAAGCCATTCCTCTGGGCTCTTACCACTACAGATAAAACTGCTTAGTTTCACACTTTGATCCTATTGCTTAAGCACTGTAGGACTGTGAGTTAAAACTACACCCTCTCAGAACCATTTCTTGCTTGCACAACTGGAAACTTAGCACACTCAAGGCTTTAAGAGGTTGTGATATTCATAAGCTTGAGCAAGGCGGCATCTTCTCTCTCAGGCATGCTTTCGGCAAGTCCTGCTTTGCATTCCCAAGCAGCTGCTGGGCGGTAGGTGAACAGAGATGAATCAGGCAGAATTTGCAGTAGAAACACTTTGAAGGCACACTGAAGCGCAGCTTCAAACAATCCACCACTACTGGGGACCAAGAGAATCACAGCAGCAGATAAACCTAGGGGCCTGACGGGCACCTGAAGTCCTCTGCTGAGGACAGGATGGCAGGAGTGAACCATGCCAGCTCAGTACAAGGTCTGCAGAACAAAACACAGAGCAGGGCATGTGGCTGGTGGAGCTCTGCCTCGTGGCATTAAGTGCTGGCCAGTGACTCATGTCACCCACAAGGATCAGCATGGCTCTCTATATGAGCATTCTTCAGCTGGCTGTTTACCTCAGTGCTGAAGCAATAGCTGGCCTCAAGGCACATCTGTCCATGCCTAAAAAATAAAAGTGGAAAGAATTTCCAGTACGCAACAGGAAAACACACAAACGGCTTAAAGGTAAACCTATACCTTGCCATCTGATGTAGGCCATCCTTGCACCTCACTATAAAAGTGGCTTAAATCCAAACACCTTTGTCACACAACTGAGTCTCAACAAGTCTGAAAGCAGGAACATCCTCTTCCCATACAGGGCCGTGAGGCTCAGCAGCAGGCCCTGGTCTGGATGATTCATTACAATGCTTCATTTAAGAGGACGGATGGCTGGGCATGGGGTCGCATGCCTATAATCCCAGCACTCAGGGGGCTAAGGCAAGAGGATTGCTGCGAATTTCAGGCCAGTTGGTCTGAGAAAGCCAGGCCCCCCTCTTCTGCTTCTACTTAGTGCCGCCCAATTGCAGACGCCCATCCACGGTGGCCCTCATGTGCCCCAGGCTCACAAGGCAGGGCAGGAAGGATAAGGTCAATGGTACTAGGCTGAGAAGATAGCTCAGCGGCTTACATACTTCCCTACCTGGCAAACACAAGGACCTGAGTTTGATCCCTGGTACCAAAGACAAATCAAAAACAGATCAATGGTATCAAAGGCCTATGATGCCATAGGAATTAACTGTTTTGGTTCTTTGTAAGCTAAACAATTCTTGAAACATATATATATATATATATATATATGTATATATATATGTATATATGTATATATATATGCACATATATACATATATATATACATACATATATATATACATATATATATATTTTTTTATTTTTGTTTTTTTGTTTTTTTGAGACAGGGTCTCGCTATGCAGTTGAGGCTGGTCCTGTGCTCACTTTTGTAGCCCAGGCTGGTCTTGAACTCGCACCAATCCTCCTGCCTCAGCCTTCCATGAAACATATATTTTTTAAATGTAAGTCTTAGCTGGTCGGGGTGGTGCACATCTGTAATCCTGGGATTTGGAAGGCTGAGGCAGAAAGACTGCTGCAAATTCAAGGCCAACCTGGACTACCCAGTGAGGGTAAGGCCAGCTTGAACTACAAAGGGAGATGCTGTCTCAAAATACACACACACACACACACACACACACACACACACCTAGTTTAAATCCTCCAACAAATGATTCCAGTGAACAGTCACTTAAATCTGGATTCAAGTCACAGATTCCACCAATCCATGCACATAGCTTGAAAAACAGTTCTGGATTGAGAACGGAGCAGGGCTTGGGTCTGTTTAATATGAGCACTACCAGTGGCCAATCAGGATGGCAGTGGGTGGATCACAGCATTCAGTCCTTGGAGTCTAAGGGAATGCTGTTGGGAGGGGCTCAGAGCTCAGAAGCAGCTTCCTGGTGTCTCCTTCCCTCTCTTCTCCCACTTTCCCTAGTACTTTTACTTCCTTTTCCCATATATCACACCAAAGGCTAGAGCCTTAGTTTCCTCAACTTTCAAATGGGAGCACCAGACTTTGGTCTAGATGATTTATTACAATGATTCAGTTAAAAGGATGCATGGCTAGGCATGGTGTCACACGACTATAATCCTAGCACTCTGGAGGCTGAGGTAGAAGGATCACTACAAGTTACAGGCCAGCCTAAACTGCATAGGCTTTGTCACAAAAAGAAAAAAAAAAAAAAAAAAAAAAAAGAGGATATGGATGTAACTGTCCTCCTCCAGCAGAACTTCCCCATCTCCTTGACCCTATAACACCTTCATTTCCATCAGTGTCCCTGGCCCTGAATCTGAGCCTACATCAGTACTGCTCTACATGCTAGCTGATCTTCATGCCTGCTACCTTTCTGGACCTGTTACAGTAAATCAACAGTATTCATAAAAAAAGAGTACGCTTACCTAGGTGACTAACAGAGCTGAGACGTGATGATGTGAAATATACGCATGACAGAATATGTAGAAGGCACTCAAAAACTTAGGTGTGGGGGTAAGCAAGATAGCTCAGTGGCCTAAAGCACTAAGGCAAGCTTAAGCAAGCACCCAGGGACCACAGTACAATTCCCTACATGACATGCTGCACCAGCCCTGCCCCTAGGACACACATACAAAAACTCTTGGATGCAGGCCGGTGATATAGCTCAGAGGCCCAGTGACTGCCAAGGTCCTGAGTTTGATTTCTAGTACAAAAGAAAAAAAAAAAAAAAGTGATAACACCAACATGAAAGTATTTCCTAAACCTCTAAAGAATTCGAAAGTATTTTTTTCCCTTGAGAAGGGTCTTGCTATGTACTCCAGGCTGGTCTCAATTCTTGAATTCAAGTGCTCCCCCTGCCTCAGCCTCCTGAGTAGCTGGATGACAAGCATGCACCACTGTGAAGAGATTTTTAAATTAAAGGAAAAAGCCAACTGTTTAACATAATTCCTGCAATGCTGCATGTATGTTAAGCCTTGGGCTCCCAGTAAAACACAGCAGGATGTATAATGCAGATGCTTATTCCCCACCCCCATGTCTTTTTTTTTTTTCAGTGTGCGATAGGGTAACACTATGCAGTTCAGGCTGATCTTCAACTTTCTTTGCACCCCAGGCTGGCCTCAAACTCACAGCAATTCTCCTGCCTCAGCCTCCACAAGTACTGGGATTAAGAATGAGTGCCTAGCTTTGGCATCTTATTAAAAATAATAAAAACATCACAAAATGTCGAGACATAGTGCCACTAGATCACAGCCACTGGGAAACACGTGAGTGCCTAGGAACAACTATAACCATCAACTCTGAGGGTCCCCTGTAGAATTGTGAGGGACAGCAAACAAGGGACGGCAAGGAAACCAGGGCCTAAGCTCCAGGAAAGCAGATGGTTTACATCCCCTTCAACTGGGCTGACACATAATGTTTCAGTTAACACTGCAAACTGAAGAGGCTGAGAGCAGCCATCATAATGTCCTGACAGAGAAACAGACCACAGTGATACTCAGGACAAATTCAGTGAGCAGAGTGGCCTTATTTTACATTTTTGCAAAATTTTTTGAGACAGGTTCTCAGTATACAGTTGAGGCTGGCCTTGAATTCACATGAAAGTCCAAGCTGGCCTCAAGGGGCTGGGGAGATAGCTCAGGGGCACAAGTGCCTGCCTGGCAAGCGCAAGGCCTGAGTTTGATCCTCGGTTCTGCAAAAAGTAAGTAAGTAAATAATAAAATGACCAAGCTGGCCTCAAACTCATAGTGATCCTTCTGCTTCAGCCTCCCGGGAGTTGGGATTACAGGCATGTGTGCCATGTACAAAGTAATCTTCTTAATGCCCAGCATTAATTAAGAAAGACAGATAAATCCCCTATCTGCTTTGACTCCCAGTCAGTTTCACATTAAACAGCTGTTGGATACTCCTGGGTCGGGGGATAAAGTTGTGGTCTTTTTTTTGGCGGGACTGGGATTCGAACTCATGACCTTGCACTTGCCAGGCAAGCACTTGTGCCACAGAGCTATCTCCCCAGCCCCAAGTTGTGGTATTTTTATGAAAAGTTTTTTTTTAATTTAGTTTTATTTTTTTGATACGGGGTCTCACTATGCAGTTTGGACTCTAGTGATCCTGTCTCAGTATTCCCAGCACTAGGATTACAGGCATGTGTGACTATGCCAAGTTTCAAGGCTAGCACAGTGCACCTTGGGTTCCAGGCTGGCATGGCATGCAGTACTAGGGATCAAACTTGGGACATTGCACTTGCCAGGTAGATACTCAGGCTGCTGAGCTATCTCCCCAGCCCAGAAAATAGTTTTGAACTCATTGACTCCCATAAGCCTCTGGACTGCCTAGACTGCTCTTGAAGACATTGTTTTGAAAAAAAAATATGTATTCTAAGACTCATACCTTTGATCAGCATTTGAAAGAGATTCTCAGATGAGGAAAGGGGATTAAAAAAATGGCAGAAAGAGGAAAACATCAACACCATGCAGCTACATTCACAGGAAGGCTAAAACACTTGTTCCTTTAAATATCACTTGCTCTGCCGGGCGTGGTGGCGCACGCCTGTAATCCCAGCACTTGGGAGGCTGAGGCAGGAGGATCGTTGTGAGTTCGAGACCAGCCTGGGCTACAAAAGTGAGCTCAAAGCCAGCCTGAACTGCACAGTGAGACCCTGTCTCAAAAAAAAAAAAAAATAATAAAAAAATATATATATATACTGATATATATATATATATATATATATATATATATATATAACTTGCTCTTTGTAATTTAACATTAATTTCAACAGGAAATGAAGTGCTATTTCAAGAGATGAAAAACCAATGTTTCTCCTTGACAAGATGGTCCCTAGAACAAAACATATTCTCTGACTCCTACCAGTCCATGTGTAAATGTCAACTGTTAGCGTACATTTACTTTTTAGACCATTACTTATAAGTGACATTCTAATTATAAGACCCATAAGTCACCTTCCTCCTGGCTTTTCTTCTCTTACACAACTTTCTGCTGACTGTCATTCAAATATTATTTAACAGGACAAAAGAGCACTTTCCCATTACCTATCAGTTCCAAACTGCTGCACAGTCCTGTCTTTCAGCCTGCATCTCTGTGAACACCCCCTAGAAGGTAACCTATAAGCCAACTGCTCACATCCTGTCTAAACCGGGGATGCTCTCTAGGTAGGCAGCTGGTTGTATCACTAAAAACAATTCTAACTAGGCAAGACAGTTTTACTGAACTACTGTCAAGAAATGCATTACTCTTGAGTGACCGTCTCACTTCTTTATCTTTCTCACACTGAGAAGATACATGGTTTCAAATGTTCATCCCACAGATAAGCAAAAACAAGCAGGGACAGTAACTTTCCCAGGAAATATTTGGCTTTTGCATCTTATTTCAATTTACAATCCTTAGAAAAGCTTGAAGAATTTATTAATCAGGCCAGAATGTCCTTGGTCAGCCACATAGATCTACACTGGAGTCCTGAATCTGACTTTTGGAATGCAGCTTTAGGCATGTTACTTACTCTGCACCTCATTTTTCTCACCTTTATTTTTTTATTTTTTATTTTTAAATATGGAACACTTCACGAATTTGCGTGTCATCCTTGCGCAGGGGCCATGCTAATCTTCTCTGTATCGTTCCAATTTTAGTTTATGTGCTGCCGAAGCGAGCACATTTTTCTCACCTTTAAAGTGAAAATAAACCAAGCATGACAGCACAAACTTTAATGTCAGCATTCAGGCAGCTGAGGCAGGAGGATCATCATGAGTTTGAGGTTAGCCTGGGCTACATGGTAAGTTCAAGACCAGCCTGGGGCTGGTGAGATGGCATAGTAGTCTAAAGCACCTGCTCAGGCAAGCTTAGGCAACCACAGGGACCATGATTTGATCCCCGGCACCACATGCTGTGCCAGCCCTACCCCCAGGGCAGGCTGAGCTGGCCATAAAAAAGAAAAAAGAAAAAAAAAAAAAAAGACCAGCCTGAACTACATAATGAGATCCTGTCTCAAAGTGGCATAAAATACACGTAAATAAATAAAATACAAGTAATAACAACATCTATTCCTTAACTAGATAACAGTACTGAGAGAATGAATATGGAAAGCACTTACAACACTGCCTGACAGCATACAGCATTCAGTGCCCACTGACTTCAGGTTTGTTTGTTTGTTTCTTTTTTTTTGTACAGGGTCTCACTACTGACTCATAGTGATCCTCCTGCTTGTACCTCCCAAGTGCTGGGATTACAGGTGCACGCCACCATGCCCAGACTCCATCGCAGGCTCAGTGTGTTTGAGAGCAAGCCAGTACATCAGGTGGGGCCAGGAACCAAACCCTGGCCCCTGCACTTCCCTAAGCAAGGGCTTAATCCACTGTGCTATACCGCCGGCCCCTGACTTCAGTTTTTGTGTATGGTCTATTTTTTTTTAATTTATTTTTTTTTTTCTTGTTTCAGAACCTTTGTTTATTCATTCATTTTTATGGCCGGCTCAGCCCACCCCGAGGGAAGGGCTGGCGCAGCATATGGTGCCCAGGATCGAACCGCGGTCCCTGAAGCCACCCAAACTTTCCCAAGTAGGCGCTTTAGACCACTGAGCCATCCTGCCAGGCCCCTGTATGGTCTATTAAAAGCACTTCTCTCTAGTCACAGTGGCTTGAAGAGTCCATGATAATCAAATGACACCAGGGTCATACAAGAGGAATATCCGAAGAAAGATGCCTACAGCAATGTCCTTCTTTCTCAAGACAGGCAATTTTCTGTGCCCCCTGAGAAAGTGCTGACAAGCCATGAGCAAGGCAGGCAAGACATTTTCAGAGCTCCTGGGATGCTGTGCTGCACGCAAGAAGAAAACACCACATCCCCCCCTGCTGCACAGGCTTTGCTCTCAAACACACTGAGCCTACGATGGAGTCTGGGGGTAGTGGCGTGCGCCTGTAATCCCAGCACTTGGGAGGTACAAGCAGGAGGATCACTATGAGTCAGCAGTGAGACCCTGTACAAAAAAAAAAAGGAAAAAGAAAAGAAAGAAAAAGACAAAAACACACCACAGGACTTGTCCTTCCAAAAGACTGACAGAGCGACGAAGTCTGCCCTAGCTCTCTGGGCACAAGACAGCTATGCTTCCTGCTTCAACACAGATATTTCTGCAAGCATAGTAAAACCAGTCTGGCTCCAAAGCCATGTTTTAGCCAGTAGACAGAGTCAGGGCACACAAATACACATGATGCTTAGACCAGGGAAGGGGACCACGATTCAGGTAGAGGAACTTGCTTATCTGTGGCATTTAAATCTTGACAATAAGAATATATGGACTTGAGTAAAAAAGAATTTTATATCTCTTAGTCATACTCTTTCCTGGGGGCATTTGTGGAATTCTATTTGCTTACCACCCGACACACATTTCAACTTGCTCAAGTGCACAAGCTCCCCCATGGCGAGCCTACTATCCCAGCAGCTGGCAGCATCTGGAGAGAAAGAAGGGGTGGATAATGACTCCTGATAGTCGGGACAGACACAGGCTCCATCCACCCACCAGCAGACTCCAAGACCTATTTGACTTAGTGCCCTTTTTTAAATCTTCAAATATGACTGTGTCTCCTTAGCTTAAATTAATTCATTGTACTAAACATTTTACAAGGCCTAGATGGAAGCACATAATGAAAGTTCAGACCAAGAAAAAATGAAAGTTGTGTTGAATGCTTTATCCTAGTAGGAGTGTAATATTATAACTGGCCATATAGAATACTCTAATGAACAGTTTTTATAAAGAAGGTTTTCTTTTACTTCTTACCCATTAAACAAGTTTTTTCATCATCTTCTACATTACTCCATGGTAATTGGTTAGGTTTCCTCTTCTTTATTACCTGTGATGGGAAATAATCTGTAAGCCCGGGCCAATGCATTACGAGGAAAAAAATTTCCATGAATTTCATGTATAAATTCAAAAGATGATCAGTTTGCTACAGCATAGTGAAATCCCTATAAATCCTCAAAACTTACATAAAAGTGGGGAAAAAAATCTGACTTTTTTTTTTTTTTTTTAAACAAATATAAGTCACAGATTCAGTCACTTTCAGGGTAGAATGATCCATGAAAAAATGAAAAGGTCTACTTCCTATGGAAAAAATGCACTTCCACATTCTTTTTGATTTTAAGAGTTACAATTTGTCTGTATACAAGATGAAAGGAAAAGAAAACTACCCTGGCACACACCTGTAATCCCAGATGTGTGGGAGGCTGAGCCAGAGGCGTGCTGAGTAGGCAGGCAGCCAGCCCAGGCAATTCAGGGAGACTCGGAGGAGACCGGAAAGCACAAGAGAAGGAGGGCTGAGGCACGGTTCAGTGAAGGAGCACTTGCCTAGTGCGCCCAAGGCCCTGAGTTCCAGCCCACTACTAAAAAGAGGGGGGGGGGTAGGTTGGGAAGAGAGAGAGAAAGAGAGAGAGAATACTGCAAGAAGACATGAAGTGACTCTTTTGTGCTAATTGGATTCATGACCTTTATGGAAGCAGCATCTTCTTTAAAAGCAGAATATACTCTATTTCCAAGGACATTCTTAATCAAATACATTTAGAGTTTATGATTTGGTAAGTTACATATATAATCATTTTTCACATTGCTAATACTTCATTTAAATCTTGACTCAATTAATCTTGAGATTGGCATGCTTGAATACCATGTATGGGATGGAATATTTTCTATTTTGTCATCCTAATGGCTAACAGAAGAATTCCTCTTGGAAAAAACTTCTTTTGTGGAAATGTCTTCCCTCAGTATGGCCCCCTGCCTCTCCTGTCCAGTCCCCTGGAGTGGGTGGCCCTCTACAGAATGGCTGTCAAGATCCCAGAATGGTTGTCAAGAAAGGGAAATTGCTCTGCATTAGACAAGGGGCAGAATGTGTTGTTTTATCTCTGAAGCGAATGGGGAGAAGAATAATGAGAAGAGTGAAAGGGAGAGAAGAAAAGAAGAGTTAGGATAATGGAGCAAAGCTGGGATTAGGTGGGGGTGAAGCACTCAGGTCAAGGGAGCTCTGAAAACATTTTAAGAATGGGAGGCCTTACTAGGAAAATCGTCTGCCTTCCTGCAAAGCAAGGCTCACCCATCTCTATTCCCCCATCTTCAGTTAAATATCTAAGATCTGCAAAGGTTGTGCTGAGGGCCTCCCAAAGTCAGAGACAAGTGTTTTATCTGGTATATTTTGGCACAAACCAGTAGCACAGGAAAAAGAGGAACCCTGGAGGAGGCAGAAGATGCTCCATGAGTGTGAAGCGCAGGACACACAAACGCTTTTAAGGCAGGCTTACATCTTCCACACATTCTAAGTTAAGAGGCCTGGGCAAACTTTCTGGGGAAACTAAGATGATGCTATAAAAAGACTTTTCTATCCCCTTTCGATGTAAGAGCATCAAAATAAATTGAAAATTATCTTAATTACACTTAAAAACCAAGTTGTTATGTTGTACCATTTCTTTTTGCGACAAGGTCTTGTTATGTAGCCCAGGAAGGCCCTGAACACTTGGCGATCCTCCTTCCTCAGCCTGCTCAGTGCTGGATTACAGGCGTGCAGACCATGCCTGGCGAAAATCAATTCTGAAACCTAATTCAATTTACTTTTATCTACCAAATAATGACAATCACAATATTGTTTTAATTATTTTAATGGTTCTAAACAAGTCACAGCCTTAGCTGGGTGTGGTGGCGCACGCCTGTAATCCCAGCACTTGGGAGGCTGAGGCAGGAGGATCAGTGCGAGTTCGAGACCAACCTGGGCTACAAAAGTGAGCTCAAGGCCAGCCTCAACTGCACAGTGAGACCCTGACTCAAAAAGACAAAAAAAAAAAAAAAAAAAAAAAAAAAAAAAAAAAAAAAAAAAAAAAAGTCACAGCTTTTAATGTATGGCAGGCACTCCTCCAAGTGCTTTACAGATTTTAGCTCATGCAATCTCACAACTATGTGGCAGATACTTTTCTGTTCCATTGTACAGATAAGGAGACTGAGGCGCGCGTAAGCCCCATAGAACCAGTATGTGGCAGAGCTACTATTCAAATCTGGGTTTCTGCTCTTAAGAGACGTAGCTCCTCCTCCCCTGGCTGGCTTTTGTTGTCTGTCCCCGTGAACTGCTTCTCCTCTGGGACGCCCTTCTGCCATACCATCGCCTTGCAGCCAGCCAGTTATGGACTCAATCCTATAAAAACGGCAAGATAAATAAAACTTTCTTCCTTAAAAAAAAGAAAGGAAGGCCAACCACAGGCCTAATGTCAGGGTGGTGGCAGTAATCCGCCTCCTTTGATCACTCACTGTGTTAATGTAGGCAGACAGGGCAAGTCCAGATGGCTAAGCAAGTAGAAGAGGTGTTATCTTTAAAACACATATACACTGTATCTTAAAGTGGCTTACACATTTAAAAATACATTTTATACATCTTAAAAGGTTTTAATATATTTTATGTTTTTTGAAGAGGGATCTCAATTCATCAATACAAAAGCTAAATATAATACTTTTCAAGAAAATTATAAACTGCATGTACTGTAAATATGTATTGACAAAATAAAAGTTTAAAAATAATGTATTTTTAAAAGTTCAAAAAGTCAGGGCTGGTGAGATGGTTCAGCAGTCTAAAGCACCTGTTTCGGAAAGCTTAGGCAATCGCAAGGTCTGTGGTTCAATCCCCAGCACCACATGTTGTGCCAGTCACACCCTCAGAGGAGGCTGAACCAGCCATTAAAAAAAAAAAAAAAGGTTCAAAAAGTCAACTGAGAATATCAATAAATTTAAATTGGAATATAAATCTGACCAGGGCTGGGGATATGGCTCAAAGGCGTAAGCACCTACCTGGCAAGCCAAGGTCCTGATTTCAATCCCCAGTACAGGGAAAAAAACCCAAAACAAACAAACAAACAAACAAACAAACAAAACCAACCTTTATTTCCTATTGGGGGCTGGGGAGATAGCTCCATGGCACAAGTGCCTGCCTGGCAAGTGCAAAGTCGTGAGTTTGAACCCTGGTCCCACAAAAACAAAACAAAACAAAACAAAAAATCTGACCAACATCCACCTTAACAAACTCAAGTTATGCGGTACATTCCAGCCTACAAGTACTGTGCCGTGTTCAGTCTGTGGCTGTCTTTTCCTGTAAACTCCGAGGGGTCAGCAACAGCTCTTTGTGCTACTGCAAGCATCTGTGATGTCTAAAAAAGTGCCTAGATAATTCCTGAAAAAGGAATGAAGAGACTAGAGAGATTAAAAAAATTTTAAGTCTGTTATGTTCATTCACATTTTACTTTCTACCATTCGACCACTTTATAATTTCATCAGCAAGGCCTTGCTAGCCACATGGTCCTTGGCCCAGCCACATGGTCTCCCAATCTATAAGGACACAGGTAGAAGCCTTAGGACAAAGCTGAAGGGTTGTACATGAACAGTGCACACAGTTAGGATACTGTATGGCTTCCACAGTGCCTCCACATGCATTTGTTGGGTATCCCAGGCCAGCCCCAAGACCAAGTGAGGTAAGTGACCTGCCCAGGGCAGGGCTTGTCATTTACAATTGTGGCTTGTTGATATAGTACAATAAAAAAAAAGCATGTATTAATATATTGCTAGGCAAATGAGGCACTGGTAGAGGGCTCCATTTTTATGTGTTCTTAAATTTCATTACTTATACAAAATACTTTCTTACATTTATAAAGTATTTATTTTCAGTTTAAAATGTCATGTAGGGCCAGGGATATAGCTCAGTGGCACAGTACCTGCCTGGAAAGCACAAGGTCCTAAGTTTGATTCCCAATATTGAAAAATAAATACAATGTAGTATTCTTGTACCACTGCAAATTTTAACTTTATCATCTCTCCAGAAGTACACTGTTGAATCACAATAAGATGTCTCATGCTTTTTTAGACTTCCTAAGCAAAAACCATCTGTAATCAAACAGTGATGTACTAAGAGATCCAGAGTCTCAGACTGAAATGTGGTCATGCTCCACATTAGATTTTTTTTTTTTTTCAAATGTCTACAATATGGGCTAGGATTAAAAAGTCTTTAGGAACCTACCTGTATGCTCACTGACTTCCAGGTCTAATACAATAGTAGAAGATGGAGCACAAGAACATGGAAAGTGAAAAGGCCTTAGATTTCTAAACCAACCCTAAGACTTGAGTTAAGACCTAGTTTATTGGCAATGTACATCTGGCAACTCAGTAACACCTTGGGACCCTACTTCTGACCTTGTAGATGGACACAACATCAGCTCTACCCCTTTCAAAGGTACTGCAAAGGTCAGAGGAAAGTATGTGTAAATGCATTATAAACTGGCAACAACTGTACATGTGCTAGTTCTTTCTTTGCTACCAAAGAAAAGCAAAGAGTTTTTAGGTCATTGTTGCAACAAGAGACCAATATTCAAACATTGGGGAAAGCCAGGATATCAGCTAGATGAACCTGATTGCGCGGGTAGAATTCAAAGAATACTAAAATATGCTTGGCATCCAGTTCTTTATTTCAGTTAAATAACGTCTAGTCTGAACTGACAGCTTAATAAGGATGAAGGACATTAGAGCTTAGCCGTATTGGGAGTTCCATCTCACCACAAACAAAATGACACAGGACCAATGTCCTACTGTGCTTGCTCAGTCCCCACTCATCCCAGCTAAGTGCAAACAAAAGCAACCCAAATCCGCTTTAGTTTGAACGGCAGCGCCGTTAGACACAAAATTAGAGCATCTACCAAAGCTGTTCTTTCAATGCACAGGTCAAACCCAATCTTGACTATAATGCATTCTATATATTGTAGATGTCACTTGCTAGGATTCAACTGCCCACATGCAATTAAACCATTTTAAAACATGAATCCCATCATCATTGAGAACTTCCTAAAAATACTATATGATGGTTTTGTCAGCACAGAATAGCAACTTTAATGGAGAGGACATTCATAACCATTTACTCTATTCCTACTATGCAAACACACACTCACTCACTTGGCCCACCTCATTCTCATATCGAGACAGGGGTCAGTCAGTGGTGCTTCACAGATGAAGAAAGAAGAGCAATTCTGGGTGGTAGAGGACTGGCCCAGGATCACCCACAAAGCACACTGTAGCACTTCCCTCTGAGACAACTGCTCTGCATTGGCCCACTCCCAGTAACCAACAGCAGTGATCCATTGTAAAGTTAAGCAGTTTTCTGTCCATGGTAAACTTGGCTGGCAATAGGCCTTGCTCGGGAGTTTTTGCACTGTGAGACAGGGCTCAGCCTGGGTTTGAACTTGTAGCTAGCCTCCCAGAGTGCTGGTATTACAGGGATACACTCCACACCTAGATCTAATTTTAGAATTTCATTTTTTAAAAACTTTATGTTATGGCTGGCTCAACCTGCCCTGGGGGTGGGGTTGGCACAGCATGTGGTGCTGGAGATCGAACAGTGGTCCCTGTGGTTGCCTAAGCTTGCCTAAGCAGTGCTTTAGACTGCTGAGCCATCTCACCGGCCCCTCAGATAAAACTTAAGCACTATATTTTTAAAAATGTTTCCTAAAAAAAAAAAAAAAAAGTTTCCTACAGTCACGGCTCTTTAAAATTGAGTAAGTTAACTCTAACCTAAATATAGAAGCATAAATTGGTTTTCCCTAAAATTCCCATTAAAAAAACTATCCTAGGGACCCGGCAGGATGGCTCAGTGGTCTAAAGCTCCTGTTTAGGAAAGCTTAGGCGGCTGCAGGGACTGCAGTTCAATCCCTGGCACCACATGCTGTGCCAGCCCTGCCCTCAGGGCAGGCTGAGCCAGCCATAAAAATAAATAAATAAACAAACAAACAGAAGTTCTGAAACAAGGCCGGGCGTGGTGGTGCACGCCTGTAATCCCAGCACTCGGGAGGCTGAGGCAGGAGGATCGGGGTGCAAGTTCGAGACCAGCCTGAGCTACAAATGTGAGCTCAAGGCCAGCCTCAACTTCATAACAAGATCCTGTCTCAAAAAGACAAAAAAAAAAAAAAAAAAAAGTTCTGAAACAATAAAATATTCTTTTTTTGTGTGTGTGTGGGACCAGGGTTCGAACTCATGACCTTGCACTTGCCCAGCAGGCACTTGTGCCTCGGAGCTAACTCCCAAGCCCCAAAATATTCTTAAAAAAATAACTACCCTAGTAAAAAACAAACAAACAAAAGAAATCCTAGTACTGGTGATAAAATAAACATTGAAATGGACAATACTAGGGCCAGCCAGATAGCTCAGTGGATCAAAGCACCTGCTTAAGCAGACCAGAGATGAGGTAGATCCTCATGCTGTGCTGGTCCCAACCTGGGGCACCTGAGACAGCAAATGAGACTGGGAGTGGTGGCACACACCTATAATCCCAGTGCTTGGGAGCTAAAAACAGGATCACTATAGTCTGATCTGTATAGTGAGACCCTGTAGACCCTATATCCCATGTCTTAAATACATAAAAAAAAATAAAAATAGAATATGAGGAAATGCTCAAACTCACTAGTAACTAGAAGTGTAAATTAAAACAAGACATCATTAAATGGCAAAAATTAGAAATGTGGATCACATTTGGGGAGATTATAGGAGCACAGTGCTGATGGGGTAGACGACGACACAAGCCCTCAGCACCGAGTAATACTCATTCCATAATGACACCCCTGGCTCTAGATTCTAGAAACTCTCAAACATGTCCACAATGGTGGCTTTGTTTACAGTAGCCTAGGTGCTCATTGCTATGGGAATGATACATACCATGGAATCCAATGCTGAAGACAGGTGCAATTAGCTAGATCTACATTCAGCACAAATCTTAAAATAGAGCACTGAGTGAAAAAAATTAAAAGGCAAAGTAAGATCCATAGCATTCTGACAGGAGACTTGTGCAGCCAAGTTCTACAGCAGTGTGGTATGATAAGCTATTTTCTAATTAAAGATACTTATTCAAAAAAATTGTCAAACATTTGAGAAAAATACATGTTGAACCAAGACATATCAAACGCATAAGATGCGTAGCTGTGGGCACGAGGACTGGCTGGAGGATCTTGTGCACCAGGGTTTGAGTGCCCAAATCATAGAGTAGAATGGTAGACTAATACTTCTCATGCATTTGTACATTAATTTACATAATTTAAAATATATTAAACACCCATGAGGTGCTGAGAACTATGTTTAAATAGAAACTTTCCTTACTTTTATAGGTATGTTTTTACAACTCAGAAGATTCTTTTTTTTTTTTTTTTTTGTCTTTTTGAGACAGGGTCTCGCTATGCAGTTGAAGCTGGCCTTGAGCTCACTTTTGTAGCCCAGGCTGGTCTCGAACTCGCACTGATCCTCCTGCCTCCGCCTCCCGAGTGCTGGGATTACAGGAATGCGCCACCACGCCTGGCAACTCAGAAGATTCTTGTTTTGTTTTTTTTGAGACAGGGTCTCACTATGCAGTTTGGACTGGCCTTGACCTCATTCTGTAGCCAAGGCTGACCTCAAACAGCAATCCTCCTGTCTTGGCCTCCTCAGTACTGGCATTACAGGTGCCACTATGCCTGGTGAGAAAAGATTCTCGAGCCGGCGAAATAGCTCAGTGGTCTAAAGCACCTGTTTAGGCAACCACAGGGACCCTGGCATCACATGCCCCACTCCCAGGGCAGGCTGAGCCGGCCATAACACAAATAAATAAAGAAAGAAAAAAAAGAAAAGATTCTTTTTTTTTTAAAGAAAAGATTCTTAAACTGAAAGTTGAAGGGAAAAATAACTTACACTAGTATACATTCACATAGCCACAAAGAAACATTCTTAAAGTAGCCTTATGAAATTTTTTGTTCATAATAAATATACACCTTCAAATTCTTTAAAGGACAAGATACAATATTTTAAAAAAGCATTAAAGGTCCAGTGAGATAGCTCAGCGAACTAAGTGCCTGCCTAGGCAAGCACAGGGACCACGTTTGATCCCCAGCACCACATGCTGAGCTGGCCCCACCCCCAGGCACACTGAGCCAGCCACCAAGACCAGGTCATGGGGGCGTATGCCTGTGCTCCCAGTGCTGGGGAGGCTGAAAATAGGAGGATCACTATAAGTCTGAGCTGCATAATGAGATCCTGTACAAAATACATTAAAAAAAAAAAAAAAAGAAAAGAAAAGCACTAAAACTCCACATACAGAACACTGCCATATCTCAGTCCTGGACTAACACATCTCTTTTCAGTTTTCAGTGGTAAGAAAATTACTTTACAAAAGAGAATTTTTTGACTTCTTTTGTTCTGTTTAATCCCCCAACTTCCTCCCCACATATTTAACTGCCAGGAACCTTCTCACCAGGTTTCAGTTTTCTAAGACTTCACAAGCAAACTGCTGGCTGCCAATCTAGGTGTTGTAGCTAATATGCTCATTATACCACACTGCTAACAAAAACACATGCTCAGTGCAAAGCAGCACATTTCCTAAATCCCCTGAGCAAGAAAATGACATTAAAAAATTTTTTTCCCTCTCCCTTTTTAAATGTCTCATAATGAAATGACATAAGCCTCAAATACTAACTGGTGTACATAACATGGGTAAAGTATAACGACATATAAGACATCATGTGCCTAGCTTTGTTTTTAAATTGCAGTATATCAGTATTTCAGCATTTGTCAATAGATAGGAGGACACAGAAGCAAAGAATCACGAGTCAGAGGCCGTCTACACAATGTCAGTGGGGCCAGTGGATTTAGCACTGCAGAGAGCAAAAGCAACCACAGTGACTTATCCTGGCTAACAAAGGATAATGTTTCTTGTGCAATGATGAAGGGTAACTGTGGACATGTACTACATGTCAGCAACTGTTTTATATGCTTTATGTGTGCTATTTAGTTTGTAATACTAGACACTAACATCATCTCATTTCACAGATCGTTTTTTGGATCACACGCAGGCTCTTCATCACTGCCTCTACCATCTCCATGACTCAGCCTCCCCTTGCCCGGCATGCTGTTTCTGCCAGGCTAGTCCTCATTCCCGACTCAACACCTTGACAAGTGTGGCTCATATTAACAGAACAGTTCTCTTTGCAAACCTCTTTTCCTTCCCCACTACAGAATACGCCTTCATAAATATGTTCCCAGTAATCAACCCATTCTTAAGTATTGTTAAACTTACATTCCCAAAGTATATAGAGTAAAAACCGAGTATCTGCCCCAGAGAATGATTTAACCCCAGGTGTCACATTTTACAAAAGTAGGAATAGTCTGTACTGTCCTGTAATGATAACTTCTTATATCTTAATAAGCATCTTTCCACATGAACAAACAGAGCCCTTTGCTTCTTTTTTGTATTTTTTTGGAGACAGCACTTCTTGCTATGTAGTTCAGCTTGGCCTTGAACTTACTGTGTAGCCCAGTGTCATGGTTTTGGGGTTTTGTAAGGAAAACAATACAGTACAGGACACATATTTTATATGATTATTTATAGCAGTCACCCAAAGAGTCATATACAAAGAGTATAGGAAATCTGTCCACACACTGAAAACCAAACGATTCAGCTGAAGGCCTTGATCCCACAATAATGAAGACCTAGAACCCAAAACGATGCCTTCCATGAGTCCATCTAAAGGCTCCGAGCCCATGACAATGTCTCATGCAGGCATATTTCAGAGATCTGTGCTGGAAAGGCCCAAAGGTCAGTGGTGGAAGCTAGAAAGTCTGTGCCAGCTGTGCCAGCAGGATGAAGGATCTGCGCCGGCAGGCTGAGGGATCTGAACTGGAGCTTAAGGTAAGAACCAGAGCTCCCCTCGAAAAGTACCACAGCTATTTTTAGCAAATGAGGTCTCAAGCTCCTCCAATCTTCCTCTGATGAGAACAACCAAATCCATCAGGAAAACCAGCATGACAAGGTTCCTGAAGCAGAATAGCCCAAGAAAACCAGCATCTCCCTAACAGCTTTCCAGCTGCTTCTCCAAATAGCTTCCCCAACAGCCTCTCAACGGCTTCTCCTGTTCTGCCTCTTGTGCTGCTGGCAACAACTCTCAGGTGGGCCTCCCACACCCAGCACTACACTAGTTCAGTTCAGCTGAGTGTAACAAGGTGACCACCAGTTGGCATCCACCACACCCAGGCTAGCCTCAAACTCATGATAGTCCTGCTTCCCGAGTACTGGGATTACAAAATAGGTGTGTGCCACCATGTCTGGCATGACTTGTGCTTTTTTTTTTTTGTATTGCAAATTGAATTCAGGACCTTGCACTTGCCAGGCAGGCACTTGTGCCACTGAGCTATATTCTCAGCCTAACCTGTGCTTTTTTGAAAGTTAAACGTTGTTCCACAATGTGGACGCACTGTCACACATAATCTAACCAGCTTCTGATAGATGTCATGTCCCCCATAACAAACAATGCTGCGAAGAAAACTGACATGCCTGCCAGTGGTGTATGAGACTCCCATCTTCTCCATACCCCAATCCATGAGTGCCTCTCAACTTCTTAAATCTCTGTCAAATACAGTAAGTAAAAAGGTGATAACTACATGTTTCATTTATATTTATTCAAATGATGAAGACTACTGAATCTAGAGCCTAGGGACACTCTGAGTTTATTGTTAGTTCTAGGCTAAGCTGAAGTGCTTAAGGAGAAAAAACATTAAAAACTGCACTAGTCTCATTAAAATGAATTAAAAAAAAAAAAAAAAGAATTGCAGTAGGGGTTAGGGATATAGCTCACTGGCACAGCACCTACCTGGCAAGCCTGAGGTTGTGAATTTGAATCTTGACACTAAACATAAAATAATCACACTAGCTGTGTTACTTGGGAGACTGGTAATGTTTAACCAATCGGAGAGTTCAGTACTGTCAGGACAATAATGACATCCATAAAGTATAGGGATGTCTTCATTCATTACAGCACTTTTCACTTAATTTCAGTTTTTGGCTTTTGTTTTTTTGGTTTTTTGGGGGACAAGGGTTCAATCACTTTTCACGTAAAATGCACTGTTATGAGTTCCTCAAAAGCAGGGTGTGGTGGTGCACACCTATAATTCCAGCACTTGGAAGGCTCAGGCAAGAAGGTGGATGTGAGTTCGAGACCAGCCTAGGCTACAAAAGTGAGCTCAAGGCCAGCCTGAACTGCAGAGTGAGACTCTGTCTTAAAATGACAAAAGGGGGGGGGCTGGCAAGATAGCTCAGAGGTCTGAAGTGCCTGCTTAGTCAAGCGTAGGCAACTGTAGGGACTATAGTTCGATCCCTGGCACCACGTCCTGTGCCAGCCCCACCCCCAGGTGGGCTGAGCCGGCCATAATATAAGTATTTTTTTTTTTTGTTTTTGTTTTTTTGCGGGACCGGGGATTGAACTCAAGCCCTTGCGCTTGCCAGACAACTGCTTGTTCTACCAAGCTATTTCCCTGGCCCCCGGCCATAATATAAGTAAATACAGTTTTAAAAAAACAAAAAAGGATTTAAAAAAAAGTTCCTCAAGCTACATTACATATTTTAAATTTTTTAAAAAAATTTTTTTTCTTGTTTCAGAACCTTTGTTTGTTTTTATTCATTCATTTTTATGGCCGGCTCAGCCCGTCCTGAGGGCAGGGCTGGTGCAGCATGTGGTGCCGGGGATCGAACTGTGGTCCCTACAGCCGCCCAAGCTTTCCCAAGCAGGCGCTTTAGACCACTGAGCCATCCCGCTGGGCCCCTACATTACATATTTTAGATATGTAATTTAGGTTACATTCAACTCCATAATCACATACTTTTTCATCTTTATTTGTACTTCTTTGATCAGTTCAATGACATAATTTTACTGCACATTATCATCTTCATAGTAGCTGTTCTGAGTACTCTGGAAAAGTTTTGGCTCAAACATAAAAATCATTTATCTCTATACAGGCTTTAATTTTCAACTAAAGGCCAGGGAGATAGCTCAGTAGAATGAGTTCCTGCCTGGCACACACAGGGTCCTGAGTTCAATCCCCGGTACTGAAAAAAAAAAAAAATCAACTAAAATTTATATTCATAAAACAAACTGGTCTAAACCAACTTCAAAATCACACTCTTGCTGCTGTAATGCACCCCTACAGCCTGTCCAACTGAGCACAGGACAGGTCCTATACACCTTCTCCACATCAGAAGCTAAAGAAAGAACAAGAGGCTGGGAAGAGCAAGACTCTCTTGTGGCAAAATGCTCAAATCAAGCTAGAAGTTCCTTCTGGTTACTCTTTCTTTTTTTTTTTTTTTGTCTTTTTGAGACAGGGTCTCACTATGCAGTTGAGGCTGGCCTTGAGCTCACTTTTGTAGCCCAGGCTGGTCTCGAACTCGCACCGATCCTCCTGCCTCAGCCTCCCAAGTGCTGGGATTACAGGCGTGAGCCACCACGCCCGGCTTGGTTACTCTTTCTGAAAAGGCTGATATAACGCTAAGGCTGCCCTTCCCTTGGAGAGATTCGAGCGTCAGGTCAAAGCATCTGCGCTGTCTCAGAGCAGCACAATGGGGCCGCCCTCCACCCTCATCCACCTGCCCCAAAGCAGGCACAGCACTGGGTGGGTTTGAGGGGCTATGCCCAGAAGCTCTGGATTTGGAAAGAGGCTGGCCAGAGGCGCTCTGGGCTCCACACCCCAGACTGCCCTGCTAATCCTCCCCAAATCCTACTGTTGGGGGGGGGGGGCTGGATGCCAGAAGAGAAAATCCCAAAAATGACTCAAAGGCAGTAGCTCTGAAGACCCTGAGGTTCCTAGTACACGAAGGGGTGGTACAGAGCAGGAAAGATACACACAAAAGCCTTTAAGAACACAATGTGAAAAATTAGACCTCAGCCCTGATCCTTCTGATGTTCTCACCAACATCTGCCCCAGTCATTCGCCAGCCTGGCTGCATGGAAGGCACAGAGTGGCAGGCATTTTCACACTGAGGCTGGGAAAGATGCTACTAGAGTATAAATTACTAATTAGCTCCAGAGAAGACAAAGAGAGAAAATACCTGTCATGGAACGCTGTTTACAACTTGACATATAATAAAAACAACCCTGAACATTTCCAAAGAGTGCCTTGCTTTTCATACTTCTATTAACATGTGAATGTAAAGGAACAGTATTATAGTCCTTAAAAACTGCCCACATCCCAGAAACAATAAGGCATGACTAGAAACAATGCTTTCCAAATAATTTCTAATTTTCTCATCTTTATGAAAGGGAAGCATATTTAATTATTATAATCAGCTTTAATAAGAAGCTATATTTCATAGCTTTGAGAATGGCTTCAAGGAAGGGAGTAACGGAGAAGCAGCCCAAAAGTACTGTATCTTACATTTGTCAGAATATAGCTAATATTCTTTTCACTTACATTGGACAGGCTTTTTTAAAAATAGTTTTTGTCTTTATCAAATGGGTAGGCTAATCAGTTTAATGAACACTGGGAAAGGAAAGAATCAGTTAATTTTCTTATATGACAACAATCAAAATTAGGCTTACTTTGGGGGAGGAGTGAAATGTTAATTCTTAGCATAAGGTACAATTGTTTGTATTAATCCTAACCAACATTCTTTTTTGTAAAGCAACTGGCTACGATATTAAAAAATAAAATACATGTAACTTTTGACCCAGAAAACTTGAATTCATTTTACACTGATTCTTATTA
Organism: Myocastor coypus; assembly: GCA_004027025.1. Classification (NCBI taxonomy): domain Eukaryota; kingdom Metazoa; phylum Chordata; class Mammalia; order Rodentia; family Myocastoridae; genus Myocastor; species Myocastor coypus. The sequence continues at coordinate 29,881 of PVJA010024332.1, forward strand.
ATGTGTATATAGGTGTAACCAACATTCTTAAAGCAGTACACCTGCTCTTTGATCTTTTCCAGCTCCTTGAAGCTACATAAAGATCTTCAAATTATATGTTCCACCTGAACGTCTTGGTCTTGGTGTGGAAAGGCCCCGTGTCTCCTGTTTCTCACAATGGTCACATCAACTGCCAGTATGCTCTGAGGATGTACCATGCTGATGTGGGGCAGTTCCCAGCAGAAGGTAAGTGATAACACCATTTTTGCTGATGAGAGGAGCCCACCACCCATCAGTCACAGGGGAAACAATCTTTCTCAGAATATACAAAGAGAAGACGATCATACAACAATAATGAAAAACCTCTCTAGTGGACTTTAACCAGGCAAAAATCAAACATATAGGGAGCAGCAGCAGCAACTGAGAAACTTGCCAGACTTCCTGTTGGTGTACAATCGGGTCACAGAAATCTGCTTTCAGATCTGGGTGCCCAGCCTGCACCATTGAGCTCTGGACACAGAGGAGGCCTGCCTGCACAGCTGTGCTGGGAAGCTGATCCATTCCAACCACTGGCGTATGGCCGCTTACATGGAGCTCATGCCTGCCCTGGTACAATGCCACATCGAAGACTATGAGGCCACCTCAGCTATACCAGGTGTTATAGTAGAACAGCCCACAGCCTCACCACCAGGCAGCTAGCCAGCCCCAACCCCAGGAGGGAGGGTACTGGAAGGACTAGTGGGCCTGCTTGGACTTGGTGAAGCCTGGGCAGAGAGACTGAGGGAGAGGTACTCTTACTCCTTTCCTGGAGCCAATAAACGCGGATTTTGCTGCTTAGTTTAAATGATTAGAGGGAAAAATTAAAAATTAAAAAAATAAAATAAAATCAAACATACTAAACCTGATATGCAGCACTCAAAATATCCTTTTCTTGGGCCAGTGAGAAAGTTCCGCGGTCTAAAGCACTTACTTAGGCAACTGCAGAGACTGTAGTTCGATCCTGGCACCACATGCCAGCCCCACCCCCAGGGCAGGCTGAGCTGGCCATAACGTAAATAGATAAATAAATAAAGTTTAAAAAGATATCCTCTTCTTTTTAAAAATTGAGATCTTTTTACATATTTTCTCTAATTTTACATATTAAATATGCACAAGTAAAATAAAATGATAAAGCAAATGGAGCACAATGAAATGTAATTTTAAGTAGCAATTTCTTCACTTTTGCAAATTTTCATTGATTGATTGATTGGTCTTCTTGAAACAGGGTCTCATTATGTAGTTCAGGTTGGCCTTGAGCTCACTTTGTAGCCCAGGCTGGCATTTCTGCAAATTTTCTCAAGTTTAAAACCTGTGATTGGAGGGGGCTGGGGAGATAGCTCCATGGCACAAATGCCTGCAGAACAAGTGCAAGGTCGTGAGTTCAAACCCCAGTCCCGCAAAAATAAATAAATAAATATAGATATATAAATAAATAAAACCTGTGATTGGGGCCCGTCGGGATGGCTCAGTGGTCTAAAGCGCCTGCTTGGGAAAGTTTGGGTGGCTTCAGGGACCGCAGTTCTATCCCCGGCACCATATGCTGCGCCAGCCCTGCCCTCGGTGTGGGGCTGAGCTGGCCATAAAAATGAGTAAATAGCCAGGCGTGGTGGCGCACGCTTGTAATCCCAGCACTCGGGAGGCTGAGGCAGGAGGATTGGTGCGAGTTCGAGACCAGCCTGGGCTACAAAAGTGAGCTCAGGACCAGCCTCAACTGCATATGGAGACCCTGTCTCAAAAAGACAAAAAAAAAAAAAAAAAAAAAAAAAAAAAAAAAAAAAAAAAAAAAAAAAAAAAAAAAAAAAAAAAAAAAAAAAAAAAAATGAGTAAATAAACAAACAAAAGGTTCTGAAAGAAGAAAAAAAATTAAAATTAAAAATTAAAAAAAAAAATAAAACCTGCGATTGGGGCTGCAGAGATAGCTCAGTGGAATAAACACTTGCCTGGCAAGCACA
>PVJA010024333.1:0-31906 GCA_004027025.1 Myocastor coypus
ACATTGTCTCTCGAAGACACTTCAGCCGCGCTTTCACCCTCAGCCTTCACTGAAGCAGCTCCTAGGGATGCCACGGATCGCCGCCGTGCTGATCAAGATCAGGTCGGTGACCAGCCATCGAAGCCTGAATCTCAGCGAGCTGATGGCTCCCTTGGGAACATCTGTTTCCTTGAAGGGTTAGGGCGCTAGTTGCAACTAGATTCTTGGCCCAGCTCCCTGACTGCCCCTCCTCTTGGCCTCCGCACTCTCTCGCCCTCCAGATCTGGAGTGCTCTTTGGGCCACTCACACTTCTGCTTTTCTCCAGCCACATCCACCACTTAGGCCAGGTCATGGCTTGAGATTGCATCTCTTTACTGATGGTTCACTAGCCTGTCTCGCTTGCCTGGGGGCCAGGCTCTGGTCTAAGGGGTTGCTTGTTATACACAAAGGCAAATCTAATGGTTTTTAACTTAACAGGTTTTGGTTTTTGAAGTCCTTGCAGGCTTAGAAAATAGCTTGTCTGACAGACTAAAAAAGAAACAGGAGAGAAGACACAATATTGTGAGGAGAACTTGTGTGTAGTCCTCAACACCCGGGGCCACTGGGACAAATTTTAGAAAAATATTAAAGGAATGTTTCTGGTTCTCACAGCAATAGAACTTTCAGAAATACGGTTTTTGTTCTCCTCCGGCCATCTTGTTATCTTGGGAATCTAGAAAGAATCCAAAGATCTATGGAGTAGATGTGTGTGTGTGTGTTTGTGTGTGTGTGTGTGTGTGTGTGTGTGTGTGTGTTTTCCGTTTCTCAGACATCTTCTAACATTTGTGGAAGTCAGTGTATGATGAATATTTTGTCTTGCCCATTTACAGTATATTATAAACTTATGTCAGAAAAAGAACATATCAATTAAATTTGGTTGAGCTTCAAATAATCATTCACATAGTAATATTGAATATATCAAATACTATGAAGTTTAAATGATTATAGATTTAAAAGATAATACTCTTGAAGGAAAGTTACAAAGCAAATAGTGTTACGAATAATAGGTATTTAAGTAGATTTTATAAGTGTAGTATGATTTGATATGAGTAAGGTTTAGCCCTAGGTAGCAATATATGCTAGGAGACTATAGTCTTTAATACTTAAAAGATATAAAATTATAATAAGTTTAGCTAAAACCTCTCCTAAATTCAACAGAGATGAAAACTGTCTGACATGCTGTATTTAGATAATCTCTTGGTTCATTACAAAAATAAAATTGCTTTTTATTGGCTAGGTTGATATTGAGTATATTTAAATTTCCTAATGTCAAGAGGAAATTCAGAAAAATCAAACCCGAAGGTATAAATGGCATGTCATCCTAATTAGAGAAATTTTTGTATCCTATTGCTTTTCAGTGTAGAATAACACTGTAGAAAAACAAAGAACATTAACAGTTTCCTGCATGAAAAGACTTAAAGTAAAGAAAGAAATGAGAAATTCCTACCTTGGTGAGCTTAATTATTCTAATTATAATTTAAACAGGAAAGAGCCAATTAGGGTGCACTGATGTTAGAAAACCAAAATGCTTGGTATCACATTGGTGTGTGTGTGTGGCTTTTAAGTGCTTCAAGTTCCACGAGTTTATGGGCCTGGAACAAACACAGCCGAAGTCACTGGAGGGAAGAGCACTTCAGGCCCAATTTGGGGATGAACAACACTTTTTAATGAGCCTGTTTCATATATATTCAGAAAGCCCAGCTTATAGAGACAGGCGGTTTGGGGGTGGGCGAGAAAGGGCATGAGGGAGCAGGCCCAGGAGGTGGCCTCTGTGGCCCTCTGTCCGCTGTGACACATAGGTCACCATTTGTGCCCACAGAGGTGTGGCTTCTTCTGTCCTCTTTCTGCTCCTTGCGGGTTTCCTAACAGCAGCAAACTCTTCTCCAAGTGGTTTCCCTAGCTTCAAGTGGGCAGAGAGGGCTCAAGGCTGCCTCAGTGCTCTCACCGGACGCGACGAATGCCTGCCTTGGCGCTCTCCAGAGAGCTCTCGTCTCTGGTCTATCTGGCAGCCCTCCTGACATCTGCTTGAAAGGCTGCTTCCTATCTCAAGAAGCGAGCTGGGAAGCTGAATTTGTAAAAGGCCACTTTTCACTGAAACTGGAGTTCCTCTGTGGCTTTTATGTATAACCTTATCTGTCTCTGGAAATGTGATCTGCATGATAGAAATGAACAAATGAGTTGGATGACCCGTGAGTTCTTCTCTCTGGATCATCAGATTTTCCCCAGTTGGCTAGGAAATGTGCAGATTTTCACAGAGCTGACACTCGCAGTGGAGAAGCAACTCTCAGGTTTCGTCCAGCTGGAGGCCTGGGCAGGCCAAAGGTTACAATAGGTGCTGGACGTATGCAAGGGCAGTGAGTTCTCTGTTGTGCTTTTATTGACTTGCCAGGTGCCTCTCCTGCTGTCCCTAGCCCCTGTCTCGAGCTCTATTTCTGGAATGGTGTCCTTTCTCTCACTTGTCCCGTAGAGCCATCATCACTATTGAGAAATAAAAATGCCTTTCACAGAGAGGTACTGAACAGCAGGGAGCCTCGATTTGAATCCTTGCCAGGAAGTGGCTTCAGACGCTTGAGCCTGGACAAGGAAAATCCGAACCCTTAGGGATGCTTCAGCTTCCAGCAAATAGGGAGCGAGTTTGCATAAAACAGAACTGAGGTCGCGGTCAGAGCGGGAAGGTTAAGTTAAGTCCACAGCACCAGTATCACTTAACAGGCCCTGCAGGGCCCATCTCAGACACCAGGTAATTAACAAGTCCTGCACCAATCTCTCCACCATCTTTGTGATTTTCTCTCCTTAATTGTAAATTATCGTTCCTTCTCCCAATTTTCATTTGCCTCATGTCAGTGAAGAAATTCAAAGAGGTGCTGGGACTGAGCTCCCACTGGAAGGAGGAAGAGAAACACTGGATAGCTAGGAGGGCCTCTCAGGCTGGGCGCTGGAGCCACCAACCTTATGGAGCTTGTTAACTTCAAATCTTCCTCCTTTTACATTTTTTTTTTTGTGATACATTTTACAGAAACCCACCTGGGGGAGAGAAGGGCCAGTTGCCTCTTTATTACATTGTAGAAGAGCCACATTAGCGTTCCAGTCTATATATTATGAAATTAAGTGGATACCCTTGGGGTTAATTCCTTGTTGTAATTGTAATGAAAAGAAACAATTTCTAACCCTCGGTTTAAGATCTATAACTATTAAAATCCACTAGTCTTCATGACTCCTGGGGCCAGTGGAGTGCTTCGCTGGGTAGGAAAAGGGGCATTCCTACAGTGTCCAATATCAGTAATTTAAAAAATAACCACCTCCAAGGGCGAACACTAACCAACGAGCTTCTCATTTAGCCTGTCCCCGCTGTTCATCTCCGGTTGGTTCTATTCATCAGCGCTAGGGAAGGGCACGCGTACTGCAACTGTGGGCTCGGGGTTCTAGGATTCGACTGGGCCAGATAAGGGGGAAGGGTGCAGCTTACAAGGAGCTTCAGGGCGGAGGTTAGGACAAATGATCCTAGAGGTTGAGGCTGAAAGCTTCCGGAGAAGAAACACGTTAGGGGAAGCCAGCGGCTGCCGGCTCCCCACCACTCCAGAGCCTCCTTGGCTTAGTTTACAGTTGTTTGAACAGGCACTTGGAGTTGCAAATGCGTATATATTCGCTTTCTAGTATTTAGCCTGCTGTAATTCAGCTCACTGTTAGGAGCAAAAAAAAAAAACAAAAAACAAATATACATTCTGCATATGACATCTGATTTAATTTCTTTATTATAGCTATTATTGCCATGAAGATACCACATTTACTAGTGTATTATCATCTGACACAGTGCAAATCACTGGTTGGCACATGCACAGGGAACTAGGACAATAATTTAGAATAAAAGAGAGGGACGTTTCCGCTTATAATAGTGTTAGTGTAGGAAAATAGAAGGAGATCTTGTGAGGCTTCTAAGATTGCTGGTGGGAGTTCTTTTTAATAAACGTATTTGTTCAGTTGCTGATGACATGATCATAGCTCTTTTCTGTCTTTCCCTTCACTCATCGTACTATCAGCTGCTTTAGAAGAAAGGAAAAGCAGTGGTGTGCTTGACAGAAAAAGAGCAAACTAAGAAGTAATTGTATTTATAAAGTTTCCATTCTGTTGCCTCAGGAAATGTGATGAAAGATTCTATTTAGAGATTTTTTTGGGGGACGGATAATGCATGATATGGTATGTCAGAACTTATTAAGAAAAAGTTCTATTTTAGGGGAACAGTCCTGCTAATTCATGCAGCACGGCTCTTGGGGACGTCGTGTTTGAGTGGGAGGGGTCTCCGACTGTGCACGGAAAGCCATTATTCCGCTGCTGTTCTCACACCACTTGCCAGTTCGCAGTATCCCCAAATTCATCTCCCTGTAGTCATTTCAGAAGGCCAGCAGAGGGCTGCTAATGGCCCGTCACGTTGAGGTCACTGGCTCGTACCCGCAGCAGCCGGGTGGGCGGAGCTAAATTAGTAAGCTTGTCTCGATTCAGTTCCCAGCGTTCTCCAACCACCCAATCAGAACACATTCTTGGCTCAGGTCTGAGCTTTCCACTGGTCCCTAATTGGCCACTGTCAATAGAAAATTCAGAGACCTTCAATCTGACGAGGACCACAAGAGGGGAAAGTGATTGCTGGACAGTGTACTTGGGATCTCTAATGCCAGATAGGTTTGGTTTTTATTTTTAACTTTTTATTCAGGAGCAATTTTAGTCTTCCAAAAGAATCCTCAACAACTGCAGAGCAGCTTGCACGCACTTTTCACTCCTCTTCCCCTTACGGAAACAACTTACAGAACTATCATACAATGACTGAAGTGAGAAAGTCAAAATTTTTATAGTTTTATATAAAATTTCCCCAATGAATACTAGTCTACTCAAATGTCTTCAAATTCAAAATCATTCAAACGTTATTTGTTTTGTGTGCATGTTTTAGGATACAGCCCTGGAATTTCCATGGCAGGGCATGTCTTCTTAGTCTTTTCTAGTCTGTGACAGAGACTGCCTTTGCAAGTCTTTTATAACTTTGCCATTTTGAAGGCTGGTGAGATAGCTCAGTGGACTGAGCTCCTGCTTTGGCAAGCAGGGGGACCAGGGTTCGATCCCCACCCCACCCCAGAACATGCTGAGCCAACAACAGAGTCTGGGCATGGTGGCACACGCCTATAATCCCAGTGCTGCAGAAACTGAAAACAGGAGGATCACTTTGAGTTTGAGCTGCATAGTGAGACCCTGTGCCAAATACATACAATTAAATAAACAAATAGATAAAAAAAAAAAAAAAACTTTTAATACTTTCCACACGTACAGGCCAATCGCCTGGAAAAGTCTAAAAAATCAGCAGCTGCAGCGCTTTAATCACTGAATAAAGGTTGTGGGTTTTGAGCAGAAAACTACAGTGGGATGTGGTATGAAAAGTAAAGCCGTATTAATATGCTGAGCTATAGCCGGGCATGGTAGCGCACGCCTGTAATCCCAGCACTGGAAGGCTGAGGCAGGCGGATAGGTGCAAGTTGAAGACCAACCTGGGCTACAAAAGTGAGCTCAAGATCAGCCTGAACTGTATAACAAGACACTGTCTCAAAAAGACAAAAAAAAAAAAAAAAAAAAAAAATGCTGAGGTATAAAAGGCCCAAATTAACAGCTTCTGACATTGCCAGTTGTGCTGATAACCTACTACTGTATGGACTATTGGACTATTGGACTATTTATACCGCTACTTTCTCTTAGTTAATGAGAAGAAAGATTTGTACTAATAGTTTAGAAAAGATATCATGTCTGCATCTTGCACTCTGAGCAACTACCATGAAGACAACAATATGCAATGTATAAACTATTGTAAGTCTCCTACTAACCTGTTTTGAAACTGTCTCATTGTTATTTCTTTCTCATTAAAATTAATAAAATTTAAAGAAAAAAGAACGCTGCAGTGGGGGGCTTCATCCACTGCTCATCGTGGACACAGATGACTGACACTGGCCTCTCATCACTAATGAGGCTGACCTTGATCTCACAGTTGTGATAATCTCTTCTGGGTTTCTCCACGGTATGGTTACTCTGTTCTTCTTATGAGAATAGACTGTGCTGTCCAAATTCTAAGGCCCTTGCGCGAGGGTACATTGCTTTGGGTGAAGGAGGAGCTACTTTTTCATTCAAATAAGTCTAATTTTATTTATTTCAAGCATCTCTAGGGTGGTATTCAGAGATCACTGAATCTCAATCTGGGCTGTTCGGGCAAAGCACAACACCAAAGGTTTGCAGAAGGTAGCAGCAGAAGCTCTTTTCTCACAGTTCCGGATGCTCCCAGTTGTACACCAGGGCCAGCAAGCTTGAATTCTAGGTGCAGAGTGCTCACTTACTATATTCTCAGAGGGTAGAATGTAAGCCAGCCAGGACTCTGACTTCTGTTTCAGAGGAGCTTTCATCCCATTTATGAGGATTCCATCTTTTAATTACAAGCATTCTGGAAGGCTCACTTCCTAGTACAATCATGTTGAAGTTGGAAGATACAAACATTCAATCCATTGAAATGTCTAAAGAGCTGAAGCAAAATAAGCCTTGGGGCTGTGATCCTACAAGCAGGACTGTAATACTGGGGCAGGAAAAAGAGAAGTGAATTCAGGATCTGAGCTTGCAGATTGCAGAGTTGCCACTCTACAATCAGAACAGAGGCTTCACCAAAACTTAACTGGTCTCTGATGTCACACTTCCATCATCCAGAACTGTAAGAAGTAGGTTGCTGTTGCCTGTAAGCCATTTATTCTCTGCTACTTTGCTGTGAGGACCTAAGGCAACTGATGTGTATGATTAAAAAACATTTCTACTTCTATTTCTCTCAGTCTACTGTGAAGTCCTGGAGGTTGGGAATTGGGTGCCATCTTTCTTTAGAAGGCGAAGTCTTCTGTACTGGACGGTTGACATATGTTACTTAACTAGAAGAATGCAGGCTGAGAAAGGAGAAGGCAAAAATTAGAGGAACCAGCATGAGTCCAAAGAAACTAATGACTAATGAGAATAGGAGGAGGAAGAGGAAATCGTGACCTGTATAACCACAGACAGGGCGTCGCTTCTGTACTTGCTGATGCAAACGGCGACATGCACCCGGTTGACTGTTCTTTTCATAGCTCCTCCAACAGCTATGCAGCACATTTTAGATAACAATGGAATTGGCTGTGCTAAGTGATGTCAGAAAAATAGCTACAAAGTTAGTGGCTTAAGACCATACGGGTTTGAGACTTAAACATGGAGACGCGGGGTTCCGGGTCTGTCGAGTCCTCCTCTTCACTGGAGGCTCGGGGTTCCACGGACGACTGGCTTTTCTTGGTTAAAGGTGGAATTTTCCTGGGTTCTGTTGCTGCAGCTGGGATGCTAGCTGGATTTGTTACAACACTATCACTGGCTAAAAAGAAAAGCCCAGAATGGTTCAATAAGGGGAGTGTGGCCACAGCTGCCTTACCAGAGAGTGGGTCTTCTCTTGCCTTGTGAGCTCTGGGCTGGGGCTCACTTTATGCCTGGTGTGGAGTCGGTGTGATCAGCTTTGCAGTCTGGAAAGCTTTAGGAGTTCACACAAGTTGCAAAGAAGGAAAGCTACTGGGATCTCTCTCATTAGCTGACCAGAACGCTAATTTCCCCAGGATCAACAATGGAATCCTCACTGTCCATAGAAATCAGCAGTCTTTGGGCCGCAGATGAAAGACTTTCGAAGTAAAATGCAATCAATATTTCCAACAATTCCCAAGAATTCCAAATCAGCTGTTGAGTGGGAGGACACATTGAAGTCTAAATGAAATGAGCACAGATGAATTTCGAAGCGATCACTGCAAAAAGAGTGGCTTCAGAGGCAGCACAACTGAAAAGGGGCTGGAAGTGCTTTCTCCCTAGGACCAATGCAGGCTATTGGTGGCATTCAGGTCCCCCTGAGCAGGCGGTCTTCCTCAGCATCTGTGGCTCTATTGGAGAGGGACAGGCTTCCTAAAGTTAAGAGTTTCAGAATAATTATTGGGATAACTTCCACAGATGGAGAGATCCCAGAGCGAAATAGTCCTGTTTATAAGAATAAGCTATGTTTCATACCTCAAAAAAGTGTATTATAAAATCTGATAGAAAATCTTAAAAAAAAAAAAAAAAAAGACCAAACGGGTTTGTGAAGTGACAGTGCAGTCCAGAGGTTAGGTCTCAGTGGGTCCACCTCGAGGAGCTAGGAGGGCTGCCTCTGCATAGGAGACACAGGGAGGCCATTAACTAAGTTCAGATCATGTTGAGTTTGAGACTAAGCCTCCTATTCAATGCTGGCTGCAAGACGAGGAAAGCTGGCGGTCTCCAGACTCAGAAGAAAGGAAGTGGATCTGCAGCAGACTGCAGGAAAGGAACTCAGACCCGTTAGGCACCCAGGGAGGCCCACTTCAAGCTTGTGACTTCCAAATCTTAGGATACCAGATGCTTCATTTTGGTGATTGGTTTTAGCACTGGAAAGAAGAATCAAATGCAGTTTGTAGTCTTTGTTTGCTCTGGAAGGTGCCTTCTACCATATGTAACAGCATGCTCATGGGTTCTAGAAGAGTAGGGACCCATGTCTCTGAAGCGGGTGTGCCCTTGTCTGGCTCACTACATTTGCTGAGGGACAGATGATATTAGCATTTTTTAGTAGAAGATAGACATCATGAATACGAAATGTGTACCAGTAGGATGCCTGGATCTCTTCCCACTGCTTGGTACATTCCATATTTTATGTTGTACCCATAGGATTGGCGTCATTTTCTCTACTTTCCAGTGTGGAAGCTAAAGATCAGAGAATTTAAGTAATCTGTGTAGCCACTTGATGGAAGACATAGAATTCTCTTCTTTGATTTTTCAACTTAGTTGCTTCTCCCTCTTTTATAAATTATCATCTAATACTTGTGGCAAATAAAATAAATGAAATTATAAAATTCCCTCTGATCCAATCACCTTTCATTTTTCTATCTATTTCTACTACCTGATTTTCTGTTGAACAGCAACACTGACAGTTTGTAATGGCAAATCAGAGCTGAAAGGTAAAACACAGCTAGGATAGATCAAATGGATAGCAAATGAAGGAAGTAAAATTTAATTAAACAAATCAAACAATGTTTTAAAGTGAGAAAAATAAATATGAGAGCAATAAACACATTCCATTTTGCTTCTAGGGCTTATAAAATTTTCAGTCATGTTTGCCGCTCCAAATTACAAAAGGCACCTTGGAACTGATTTGGATTTTAACTGAATTAGTTAAGAAGGCTAATTATGGAATTAATGTTACCACAATTGATGTCTACTGTGCCAATGCTAGAGAAAGCTTCTGAGAAATCATAAATACAGAGAAATTAAAACTACTTAAAAACCTGCTCAAGTTGTTATGGGAACTCAGAAATGCTCTCAGGTGAGATTACAGCCAGAGGAGCATGTAGCTTTTACAATTACAGTTACACGTATTCGGAGAGGTAAAGCTTTTACTCCTTTTGAACTAGAACATTGGAAAATCACAGCCTCCCTCTAGTGTTTCCTGTGTCTGCTGGGTTATGTATTCTTTGTCTACGTGGCACTATTGACTTCCCCAGGGTCAGCCATCAGTAAATCCATGCAACACCAGAACAAAGATCCTCCTGAGAGCAGCTAACAGATTATGTGTCAGATCATAACCATGTCTGATATTCTGCCAGATCCACGTATAGGGAGCTTTAGATATTGAAAAGGTACCTTTCGTTTGTGATCCTTTTATTCAAGGCATGAGATTTCTGACATGTATTGCAGTTATTGGAAAATTTCTTGGTTGCTAAACTCTAAGGCTATAGAGCTCTGCAAAGTTTCTCACTGCTCTTTGTTCCTCTGTACTTTTTAAAATAATCTGTATTTTCTGAAGTGAATCCTTTGAAAAATGTATTTTTGTGCTGATGTTGAATCTCTAGCACATGTTTTGTAACAACAGCTGCCCCCCCCCCCAATTTTCAGATGTGCATTCATGCCGTGGAAGGACAGGACTTTTTTTTTTTTAAGAATTTTTTATTTTATTTATTTATTTTTTCTTGTTTCAGAACTTTTATTTGTTTATTTATTTATTTTTATGGCCTGCTCAGCCTGCCCTGAGGGCAGGGCTGGCACAGCACGTGGTGCCGGGGATCGAACTGCAGTCCCTGCAAGCCGCCCAAGCTTTCCAAAGCAGGCGCTTTAGACCACTGAGCCATCCCGCCGGGACCTGTTTCTTCATTTGAGAAGTTGCTATTTACTTCTGATGTCCAGTTCTTTAATTAGGTCTTTAAATTAAAGAGGTCTTTTTTTATTATTGTTGTTTTCTATTCTCGATTTTTGTCTTTTGTCTGAGGAATAGCTAACAATTTTTGTTTTCCACTCAGTGGGTGGCTTATTGCTTCTCTGTCTCTGTCTCTGTCTCTGTCTCTGTCTCTCTCTGTCTCTCTTGTGGGACCAGGGTTCAAACTCATGAACCCCAGGCAGGCACTTGAGCCATGGAGTTATCTCCCCAGCCCCCACTGCTTCACTCTCTTAGTGAGGAAAAAAAAAACTAAAATCTTTTTAATAAGATGAGATCCCAGTTCTTAATTCTTTGCAATGTTGCCTGTGTGACTGGAGTTTTGTTCAGAGTCTGCCTGCAGCTGTCTTTGAATTCTACCTATTCTACCTTTGTTTTTTTTTTTTTTTTTTTTTTTTATTTATTTTTTCTTGTTTCAGAATTTTTGCTTACTTATTTATTTTTATTTTTATGGCCAGCTCAGCCTGCCCTGAGGGCAGGGCTGGCGCAGCATGTGGTACCGGGGATCGAACCGTGGTCCGTGCAGCCACCTAAGCTTTCCTAAGCAGGTGCTTTAGACCACTGAGCCATCCTGCCGGCCCTCTACCTTTGGACAAATTCTTTCTGCTTTAAAACTTAGAGCTCTGATACACTTTATTGTAGTTTAGTGCCAGTGAAAGATACGTGTCTAGTTTTAGTCCTCCGCATGTGCAAAGCCAAGGTATTGTGTTGACCATTTATGTAAGAAGCCGTCTTTCTTCCAATGAAGTTGTTTGGTCCCTTTGTCAAGAATAAGGTGGTTGACGGGGCTGGGGAGATAGCTCCGAGGCACAAGTGCCTGCTGGGCAAGTGCAAGGTCGTGAGTTCGAACCCTGGTCCCACAAAAAAAAAAAAAAAAAAAAAAAAAAAAAAAGAATAAGGTGGTTGAGTGCATTTGAAATTGTTTCTGCATATTCTAACCTGTTCCATTGATCCTCAGGTATGTTTTGTTTGCTAGTTCATTTTTAGCAGTGCCATACTCTTTTTGTCACTGTAGCTTTGTGGTATGATATCAAGTTCTGAATTGTGATGTCTTCTGCCTTGCCTTTGTTACCCAGGATTGCCTTTGCTAGTCTAGGTCTCTTACACTTCTGAATGAATTTTAAGACTGTTTTTTTCTAGCTCTGAGGTATACTAATGATATTCTGATCAGGATTTCACTAAATCTGTGAAAGAGCTTTGAGTGTGTGGCCGTTTTCACTATATTGGTTGAGCCTATGCTACAATAAAGGATATCTTTCCATTTTTTTATTTCTTCTTTGAAATTCTTTTTCAAAATACTATAGTGTTCAATAGAAATGTCTTTTAATTCCTTTGTGAAGTTGATTCCTAAGTATTTCATTTTTCTGGATGATGTTATGAATGGTGTAGTTTGTATACTTTCTCTCCCAGTAAATGTATTATTTATGTACATGAATGCTATTTATTATTGAGTGTTGAATTTATATCCAGCTATGTTAGTAAATGTGGTTATTAAATCTAGGTGTCTTTTGCTGAAATTGTTGGGGTCTTCTATGTACAGTATCATATTGCTCACAAAAATGATAATTTAACTTCTTTTTTATCTTTGTTCCTTTTATTTTTTCCTTTTAAATTTCTCTGCTTAATGTTTCCAGAATTATATTGAATAAGAGCAGTGATAGTGGACCACCTATCTTGTTCCTGACTTTAGAGTGAAAGCTTTCACTTTCTTAGCATTTAATATGATACTGGCTGTCGATTTTTCATAGATGGCCTTTATCTGATTGTTTCCAGTTTAATTTGCTGTAGGGTCTTTATCTTGAATGGATACTAACTTTTTCAGATGCTTTATCTGCGTCTATTGAGGTCATGTGGTTTTTGTCTTTGGCTATATTAGTATGATGCATTATATTTATTGATTTGTATATGTTGAATTATCCCTGCATCCCTGGAATGAATCCTACTTGATCTGGTGTAAGATCCTCTTGACAATTTGCTGCATTTTAGTTGCCAGTGTCTTATTCAGGATTCCACATTCTTGTTTACTAGGGAGATTAACCCTGGCTTTCTGCTTTATTTGGATCCTTCTCTGGTTTTGATATCGAGGTGATGCTTGCTTCCAGGAATGAGTTTTGGAGTGTTGCTTCCCTTTCTACTTCACTAAAGAGTTTGCAGAGTAGTGACATTAAATCCTCTCTAAATTTCTTGTAGAGTTCAGCTATGAATCCATCAGGATTTGGGCTTTTCCTCAAATCCTGGTAGGTTGGTAGGTCTTAAATTACATCATCAACTTCATCGACTGAGATAGGCTAATTAGAATATTTATATCTTCTTGATTTAGTTTTGATAATTCATATGTACCTAGGAATCTTTTCATATATTTTGTGTTTTCCATCTTATTAAAACACAGGTTCTCTCTGGAAGTGGTGGTTGATGCCTATAATCCAAGTGCATGGGAGGCTGAAGCAGGAGGATCATTTCAAGTTTGAGATCAGTGTAGGCTACAAAGAAAACTCAAGGTTATACTGACCTGCATGGTGAGAACTTGTCTTAAAAACAAAACAAACAAACAAACAAACAAAATAAAAAACAAACAAAAAGCATCCCACAAAAATACAGATTCTCAAAGTAGGTATTAATGGCTTGGATTTCCACAGGATTCACAGTGATTCCTCCCTTTACATATTCTTAATTGAATGAATTTGAGTCTTTCCCTTCCTTTTTTTTTCCCAATGTGAGAATTTACCTTTGTACATTTCCCTTGTAGGACTGGTTTCATCACATTCAGTAAGTTCCAGTGTGTTATTTTGGCATAATTCTTTAACTGTAGAAACGATCTAATTTTCTCTTAATTTTATCTGTGAACCATTGGTTGTTCGGGAGGCTGTTATTTAATTTCCATGTTTCATGAAGTTTTGTACTTTATTTTTTTCTAGTTTTGTTATCAAGGTAATGCTTGCTTCAGTTTTGGAGTTTCAAAATTTCTAATTTCATTACATTATGGTCTGATAATAAGCATGAAATATTATCATTTTCTTTACACTTATGTAAGCATGTTCTATGAACTAGTATGGGCTCTATTTTGGAGAATGTCCAATATGCATTTGAGAAGAATGTGCATTCTAATGTTTTGGGCTATAACACTCTGTAGACAACTGCTAAATACATTTGTTTAAAAATTTGCTTGAAGGGACTGGGGAGATAGCTCCGAGGCACAAGTGCCTGCTGGGCAAGTGCAAGGTCGTGAGTTCGAACCCTGGTCCCACAAAAAAAAAAAAAAATTTGCTTGAGTTCTGACATTTCTTTTTGATAGTCTGTCTCGATGACTTGTCTACATGTTACAGTGATGTATTGACGTTCCCCATTGCCTCCCTTTTTCAACCTGGGACAGCAGAGGTGCACCCTAAAATGGACTTCTTATCCCCACTTCTCTTCCTCTTTTTGCCTATTTTTTTCTGGATGGCTTTTGTTTTTACATGAGTAGGAACATTGTTGATAGTTTTGGGTTCTGTTGTTGTTGTTTGTTCTGTTCTTATTTCTGTTTCTGCTTTATTTCCCTTCTGTCTTCTTCACCAGTTTCCAAGGCTTGCATAATCTTCCTTTGCCTCCATTCTTACATCTAATCCCTTCATTGTTTTCTATTTTTCTACATTTTTCTCTAGCCTCTTTTACATTTTCTCACTCTAGGGTAAAATCAGCATATCAAGAGTATACTTATAGGGGCCCGGCGGGATGGCTCAGTGGTCTAAAGCGCCTGCTTCGGAAAGCTTGGGCGGCTTTAGGGACCGTGGTTCGATCCCTGGCACCACATGCTGCGCCGGCCAAAGGTTCTGAAACAAGAAAAAAAAATTTAAAAAAAAAGAGTATACTTATAGCACTTAATTTTGTGATCCTTTAAGATTTGGTTATATAATTGCAAATCTCGTTCATAAGTTTAGTGTTGGTACAATAATAGTTACCAGTTTGTTATGTCTATGGGGTGTTTGATACTACTCTTACTGATTATATTACTTTAACCAAGATGATATAATTGTTCTAATCAGTTACTCTTCCCTATAAACCAAGATTAAGATTGCCTGAGGGTCATGATACTATAGGCAGTGCCAAATAACCAGGGGCTGGGCCAAATAGGCAGCTACTTTCATCCCCAATAAATTAAAGAGGTAGGATCTTGAAACAGAATCAAAACCTCAAAGCCAGCAGCCCCACTTGGAAGACATCTCTGAGTAGTTATTTCCTAAGTGTTCTCATACTACCAATAAAGGTACCTTCCATAAGCAATTTATAAGCATCAACAAATGAATAAGCTGAAACAAAAATGGAAAATGAGAAGCTATGAAAGCAAGATGCAACCCTGTGATTCCAGCTCACCAAAGATGAATCTAGGGAGCAATGAGGTGGATCAGTTTGAAAGCCAGCCACATGGACTTTTTTTTTTTTTTTTTTTTTTTTTTTAGACAGGGTCTCGCTATGCAGTTGAGGCTAGCCTTGAGATTACTTTTGTAGCCCAGGCTGGTTTCGAACTCACATCGATTCTCCTGCCTCAGCCTCCCGAGTGCTGGGATTACAGGCGTGCACCACCACGCCCGGCTCCACATGGACTTTCTGAAGTGGTAACAGTGTAAGTAATAAAAGAAATAAACAAGCTTCTAGAAAAAAATTAAATCAGAAACAATTTCTCAGATAATTGCAGTGATAGTGGCCATAATAAAGGGCATGATCAGTAAATTTGGAGAAGATACTGCTAAAACATAAAAGTATTTAAGGAAATGATGCAAATCATGACTGTCCAACATAAGAAGTAAAATGCATGCAATGTATTCAATAAGATATCCAGAAGATTTACTGAAAGCATATTCACCATAAGGAACCAATGTGAGGACAGAATCTGAGATCTAGAGCACAGAATTGCAGTTAGTAATCATGAAAAGAAATACTTCTTGGCTGGGGAGACAGTTCAGCAGCACAGGTGTCTCCCTGGCAATCACAAGGTTCTGAGTTCAGTCCCTGGTACTTAAGAAAACCAAAATTTCTTTTAAAAAAATTTTTTTTTTTATTTTACTTATTTATTTTTTTCTTGTTTCAGAACCTTTGTTTCTTTATTCACTCATTTTTATGGCCAGCTCAGCCCATCCCGAGGGCAGGGCTGGCGCAGCATGTGGTGCCAGGGATCGAACTGTGGTCCCTACAGCTGCCCAAGCTTTCCCAAGCAGGTGCTTTAGACCACTGAGCCATCCCGCCGGGCTTCAGAAAAACAAAATTTCTTAAAAATAGTGAGGGGCCAAATAAATCAAACTACCAGTTGCACAATGATGCAAAGAACAACAGGTTTGAATGGATTCACTATAAAAGCAGTAGTACAAATGACATGAAAAAGCAAACTGTTCACAGAAATGAAAATGTCAGATAACTTCCCAAACATGGATAGAAAACTTTAAAGTTAAGATAAGTGAGGCATGTGGAACTCCAATTAACCCTGACCCAAAAAAGAAATCTATCTCAAAGCCTATGATAGTCAGGATTTCAGAAATTCAATATGAAAACAGAATATTACATTTTACCATAATGAACTTAATCTCAGTAGATTTTCCAGGACACTTATTTTAAACATCAGCATGGGTGACATCATTCATTTCGCATCAGAAGATAAAGAGACAATCAATGCAAGACTCTTGCTTCCTTATTCTACAGGACTCTCAAGGGCTAACATAGACATCGTTCTGATTATGGAGACCCCAGAGACAGAGCATCTGGAAATCTTCAGCCTGAGTTACTTCCCAGCATCTGATTCTTGTCAGGAATTCTTAGTGTTCTTGTGTTGCAGCTTGTGCTTCTGGAAACTTCTTTGTGTCTGATTTGTATGGCAGGTGCTTAGCGCATGCTCCATGGTCACTGATTCAGTACCCAGCTTCTTAAGGGTCTCTGAAGCTTATAGTTGTGCTTGTTATTCCACTGGCATCTGAAAGAAAGATGCGATGGGGTCCCTACCTGAGTGCAGCAATAATGATGATTAGAGGGAGAAGTGTCTGTGAGTCATTGTGAAAAGTACTTTCAGTGTGTCATAAGGAGAAGTGTGTTTTTGAAGATTGTAAATTCAACTATAGCATCAAGATCTTGACTACTTAAAATACACATGGCATTTTTTGAAAGAGATAAGCTCAGTGGGATTCCACACTCTACTGGAATTTTACATGGATTTTTTAGGAGGAAGAAAGAATCCCCACATCGCTCACTTTTTGAGGAATTTAAGGTGCTGAAGAAAAGAAATTTCTTTGTAAATATTTGAACTTTGGAGTACTCTGCCTACATGTCTACACTTTACTTTTATAGTCTTTCTTGATCAATTCACATTCTTCCTTGGAGTACTTTGTTAGTAGTTCTTTAGACTGTATGAAGCCATAGTCTTATAATTCTGCTACCCTAACACAGTTACCTTGGACACAGTTACATTGCCATTCTACCTGAACTTTATTACTCCTATACATGTTCCTATATTGCTGTAAAAAATCCAGAAAATCATTTTTAAAAGCTATTTTTAATGACAGACCTCATTGAAATTTTTTTTCTTCTTTGGTGAAAATTTTTATTCCATTGTCTGTCCTTGTTGGATGGCACATATGATTATATGATAAAACTGATTCTTGGAATAAGCAAGAAGTTTCTCACTTTCCTCTATGACTGCAAGTAAATGTAATTTATTTTGTTGCTAGAAAGGCAATAAAAAGTTTGCCAGACTTGCTCAAATAAGAACATTATTGAGTTGAACAGACTTATAGTCTTATAGAGTAATACATGCAATATATATATGTATATATATATATACATATATATATACATATATATATATGTGTGTGTATATACATATATATACATATATATATATATGTGTGTGTGTGTAGAATACATGGATTTTGAAAAATATTCATATGGAAAATAAGCCAGATGCCTTAATATCTTTTAATTTAGTCTTTTGGAGGAACTCTTTCTATAAAAATGAAGGCTTGTTAGAATAGTTTTTTTATTTAAATTCTATTTATTTGCTTATTTATTTTTATACATTTAGTACAGGGGATACAGTGCCTACAGGGTCTCAGCATGAAGATCTAACTCATAGTAATCTGCCTGTGTTCAGCTACATCTGCCTAAGCAGGAGCTTTAATCTGCTAAGCTATTTGGTCAGCCCCTTAATTAAATTCTAGTAATACATAGTATTCTGAAATACATAGTAATTACACCCATCTTGGGGATTTAGTGCATAGAACTATGGATTATCTTTATTCCCTCTTCCTGTCCATCGTGGTCTTTCCTTCTGTCCTCAGTCTCCTTCCCATATCCACCCGTATCGGTTACCTCTCCGTTTCTTACAATCTCTCTTTTATCTTTCTAATTTCCCTTAGTACTGTAATAGACCCCATATTCTATTTTAAGAACGAATAGCTTACACAACAGGGACTAAGTTCTCCAGGCCAAGCTTGCATACTTAGCAAAGAAGTAGAAGCCTATGCACGTCTTTTAATTGGCTGATAGGTTTTAAATAAACCAAATTTTTATTCACTCATTTTTTATGGCCAGCTTAGCCCGCCCCAAGGGCAGGGCTGGCGCAGCTTGTGGTGCCAGGAATCGAACTGCGGTCCCTGCAGTCGCCCAAGCTTCTCCAAGCAGGCGCTTTAGACCACTGAGCCATCCTGCCGGGCCCCAAATCAACCAAATTTTGACTTTAGAACATGGTGCTAGACAATGGCATTGTAGGAGGATGCTTAGGGCCATGATCGGGGTCTGGGCGAGGGTTGCAAAGTCTTAGGACCCTAATGCTTCCTGCCTAAGCTGAGCTCAAGAGGGGAAATGAAGCGATTATCCCGCCTTGTTACCCCAGAGCTCTGCACATCAAGCGCACCACGGAGGTTTTATTTCCCCTCAAGATGATCATTAGTCTATTTCTCTACAACAATTTTTATAGTTTTTAATGTACATCAGTGTGGAAAGAATATGTAAGCGTCTTATTTATAAGGATCATAAAGGTTTGTTTTTCTTTTTGAAATCATGTTATTAAAAATGGATATTTCCCCAGCTTTATGGCTGGATGTGTTTTCAAAATTACTACTCTTTCTTTTTAAAAAAAATTTTTTTTTGTGAAAGGTTTATATTCTCTTAAAAAATATTAGCCACTTTACTTTTCCTCTCTTGTTAAGGAAAAAAGGCCAATGCTAAGGGTGCTGCAAACCCTCAGGAGACCTCCAGCGAATTTAACCCTAACCGCACCTGCCGAATCCAGCGCTGGGGGCACCGTGAAGAGCTTCCTACTCGCTCCTGGCGGTGATCCCTATGCCTACAGTGTACAAGAATTACTAAAGAGTTTCAAAATCCTTCACCGGCAGCAAGCTACTCATTTGGAAATAACCTCTCCCTATTGTAGCTCTTCCCACGGTGCTTGTCTTACTCCCATAATACATCACATTGCGATAAACACATATTCCCTGTGGAAATAACTTTCGGCTGTGATCCTGGTTTTCAGAGTTCCTGTGTCTGCGGTGAGGGGGAAGCGTGCAAATGTGTCTGCCAGGACGGAGACCTTATGCTGCTGCAAGCTCTCCCTGACAAGTGCACGAAGGCCATTTGCTTGCCAGGGCAGGGCAGCAGGACGATCCGCTCCCTGGCGTCTCAGACGCCAGTGTCAACTGTGTTTCTGCTCTGCCGCGGTAGGCAGCCGGGAGTGTGGTGGATTTGGCAGTGGCTAGTATGGCTTACGCCTGAAAGTGATGTTTATTTCATTCTTGGCTGTTTCACTGGGCAGGGCAAGCGATAGGACAACGCCTGACTCCAAAGGGATAGGAGAAGTACTATATTAAATGGTAATGCGGACCACGATAGCGAGTTCTTTTTTTTTGGGGGGGGGCAGCACACATCTATGATGGGAGGTAAGGGGGCCCAGGTGGGACAATACTAGCTCTGTGGTGGAGGCACACTGCAGACAGATTCCATGTACTGTAGAGATTAAATATGTGAGAAGACTTTAAGGTTTACAGAAACAAAAAGTGCAACTATTATAAAGAGTTCTCATCTATCCTGTACCTAGTTTCCCCTAAGATTGTATATTTCATGGCCTATTACTAATATTATACACTATACATAATACTATATTACTATGTAATACGTAGTACTTTAATATGAAAATGTTGGGACTTATTTTAACTGGAGTCCATCCCTCATACCGATTTCCTTACGTTTCTTTTCCTGTCCTTATTGTTTCTGCAGCTCTCCTGAACACTATGTGGAATTTACCAGTGCTTCCAGCTTAGGCTCAGAACTGTGCCAGCTTCTCACAGGTCCCTTGTTTTTGAGGAGTGGTAGTACTGAAGGATGCTCATCAGGTATGTCTGTGGGATGCATCTCTCTCTATCTGTCTCTCTCTCTCTCTGTCTCTGTCTCTGTCTCTATCTTTGACTACCTGTCTCTGTCTGTCTGTCTCTATCTCTGTCTCTCTGTCTCTATCTCTATCTTTGTCTCTGTCTCTCTCTGCCCCTCCCTCCCTCCCTCCCTCCCTGTCTCCCTCCCTCCCTCCCTCCTTCCCTCCCGGAAATCAAATGCAGGACCTCACCCTTGCCAGCCAGGCACTTCACACTGCTGAGCTGTATCCCTGGTCCCTGGGCATCTCTTAAATGGGATTTGTCTGATGTCTTCCTCATGATTAGGCTGGGACCATAAGTTCTTGGGGAAAAAGTCGCGGAGGGTAAATGCCATTTCTTTGCAAACTTGAAGAGTATATATCAGTGTGACTTGTCACTGTTGATATTAACCTTCATTACCTAGCCCAATTAGTCTTTTGTCATATTTCCATATTTCCATACTGAATCTTTGAAACAAAAGTCACAAGCAGCCCATACTTCCAGGGTAAGGAAGCATACTCTGTTTCCTTAAATATAGCATATCTATGTAAAATATTTAGAATTCCTTTCAATGACAGACTATCATCTTCCTTGCTTTCGATTGTTAATATGCACTCATTTATTTTATTCTTTGAGTTATAACCCAATGCTGCTTTTTTAAATCTTGAATTGTTCAACCTTCGGCCATTGGTAGCCCCGACATCTATTTAAGATATGTTCATCTTTTCTTTTTTTTCAAAAAGCACTCATTTGGCTTCTGACAGCATACAGATTAATCCTATAGAAATTTAACAGTCCTGATTTATTAAAATAATTTTAATTATGTCATATTTCTCTTTCTAGTTTGCTGCCTGGTCTTTACTTTCTGAGACAAGTATGCTCAGCTTGATAAGATGACCACTGAGATGAGCTGCTGGCTTGAAGTGCCATGGGTAACAAAAATCCTTTTTCCTGTGAAAGATTACAGGCTTCCAGAGAGAAGCAAGGGGCAGCAGGGACAGATCTAAGTTTGGAGTTTGGTTAGCACAGGACTGGGGAGATAGCTCTGTGGCACATGAGTTCGAACCCCGGTCCCACCAAAAAAAAAAAAAAAAAAAAGAATAAGTTTGGCTAACACACTGGATTCTGCCCTTCCGTAGGAGTCATAGGGCCAACAATCCAATGTTCTTCACTGTCTAGCCAATTTCCAGGCAAAGGAAACTGAGCCTACACGGTATTAAGATATGGAGTATACTGATTACATTTTTCCAATGTGGCATGACGTTATTTCAGCTCCTGTGAAAGGTGATCAGCAAGACAATTAAATACATTGTTCATAGGAATGATAATAATTTTTATCTAGGTTCTGGAGGGCTAAGGCTTTTAAAAAATCATTCCACCGTTTTTGTCATATGATTGTGGTCGAGTGCAATTTATCACTCTCTTGCTCTTTCCGTTACAAAGAAACTAATTACTAAAGCTGTTCATATAAATGAAAACCTCTTTATCAAGTATGTGCTTCGATGTGATTTGGTTTTGTTGCCATAGCATGGACTGTCATTGTCAGCTTGGGTCATAAAGCCTTTGGAAAACTGGTAGACAGTAATCACCACCAATCTGGGCTGGAGGTTTTAATTGTCAGTTCAGGCCTAGAGAGCTCTGGCTTGCCCTCCATCTGCCAGAGATATCGGTAGGCCTGGGAGTATCCCTGCTACTGCAATATATCATTTCTTGTGAAAAAAAAAATATTAGCAGTATAGCAGAGCAGCATGGGAAAAAGTGCCTTCTATCTTAGCAGAGATAAGAGACCCCGCATGGAGACTGGCAGGGACGACAGAAACAGTGGATTTCGTGGTTGGCAGGCAGAGCAGTTCAGGCCTACATCACACTGGAGAGCACTCTTGGAACCAGGAAAGTGGAGACAAAGGCCAGAAACGGACTCTCAGGCCTGCAAGCCGAACATTTTGGAGAGATTTATCTTTCCATTTGTGCTGTAGAAAACAGAAGAGACGAGGCAGAACATGCTGTATCAGTTGGTTTCTTCCATAGCTGAGGCCCACACCATTAAGGGCCCGGAAAATGAAGCAGGATATGAAATGGTCTCTAAGTTGTGCACGTAGCCAGCACAGAGAACAAAGGCGACGGGCAAATGCGTTCTTGGTGGCATATGCTGTTCTCATCAAAGGGCAGATGATTTTTTTTTTTCCTACACCAGGTAAAAATTCTCTGTAACCACCTGTGCCTCATGTCATTACCAATCTCGTCAGCTCTAGGACACTTCAGCTACTACAAAAGACCTCTTTATTGCCACTGGAATTCAAAGGAACTGAGAGGCCTGCAGGAGGCACTGTGGCGGACTCACGGTTAGAATGAAATGCTTTTTGGTGGAGGAGAACTAGTTTCACACTGGTCTCTGAACTTGGAAATCTGAGTATTTCTACCCCGGGAGATAGGGTGTTGAAATCAGATTGCTGGAGCTGTGTTACATGAACGAGAGCTTAAAAAAAAAATATTAAAGAAGTTTAAGGCAAAGTTCAGATATATCTTTACTATCTTCCTCAGCACATTGACACAAAGGATTAAATACAGTTTAGTAGAAAAGTAGAGAAATCATTTTAATAGAATATTTGGTTGGAATTTGGGAACTCATGGATTGTTATCTGGATTCCTGAAAGCAGAATATTCTCCCATCAGGTAGGGAAGTCATTGAAGTTGTAATGACATTCAGAAAAATCTCTATTTTGACCCAAGAGAAAAGGTTGGGAATAAAAGAATCTCTCCCAGGACCCAACACTTGACTTCATCTTCTTCCTGACTTACAGTCATACCTGATTTATTGTTAACTCCTACCAGTGTTAAAAGACCCTGAGCTGAGGCTGATGTAGCTTTCACACACACACACACACACACACACACACACACACACACACACTTTAAAGGAAATATATCCTAACTACTAGTAACACAACTGTTTAAAAAAGAAAGAAAGAAAAATTACTGACTAGTAAAACCCTTAATCCTTCATATACATATGATCAAGAATTTCAATGAGTTTGCATTCCTAGCACTTTACTTTTGAAAATTAAATTAAGACCAAGATGACACTTTAAGACATTGTGCTTTAGAGGGAAAAAAAAAAAAAAAAAAAAAAAGATCCCCCAAGTACCTAGGATAAAGAGCCCCATGAGATTCTGAGAAATATACTTTTTGAATACTTGAACTTAGTAGTGTCTTTCCAGTGCTCAATTAACATAATTTGACACAATTATAGGTATAAACATTTTATAGGCACTTGGTAGCAAGAGTGTCAAAAAAAGTGTTGATCTCCACCCGCTTCTATTGGCAAGCCTCGCGGAGTTCCAGTATGACACTTGAATGAGCAATGAAATGTGCTCCATACTATTAATAAAATTCAAAATATATTTTATCTTGACACCATATCACAAGTTTGACACTGCAGTTCCTCTCTGAGGAATTCTGAGTCATGGAGACATCCCCACGCTACAGCCCTCTCTCAAGTCGATGATAATTTGATTCAGACTATTTTAATACATGCCAGTATGTATATCTCACCTTTAGAATGGAGGCAGGTCCACAGAGGAGAAGAGGTGCAGCTGACAGGTCAACATCATTTTGTGAAGTGGTACCTCAGTGGCTTAAAAAACCTTTTTCCATGACTTACTTTTACCGCCCTCCCTCTCCACCAAATTTTATCAAGAAGACTTTGAGGAATACACACACACACACACACACACACACACACACACACACACACACACAAGATCATTTTTCACTGCCTTGGGAAAGTTCAAATTTTTAATGAGTTGCTTCTTCAAATTTCAATAGTAGTGGGGGATCAGCGAAGCAGTTGCAAAAGCATTCTCGTACCCCACATTACCGAGATGTATTATTACGGACAACTTCACACAATTATGTGGCTTGATTTACTGCTTTCTAAAGAGGTGCATCTTTTTGTATGTGTGTAAAATGATTGAGGAGGACTCAAGGTAAATGAAAAAACACAAGAAACATTAGAGTAAGAAACAAGTATTAGGAAAAAAGATTGATTTTTTTAAAAAAAGGAAAAGAGATCAAAAGAGTATGCTTTGATGGCTTTTCGGTTATATGTTCCTTTATCATTAATCATATTTTCAAGTTCCCCCCAGTTGAGATAAAATGTATTCATTGTCTTTCCGGTTTCCCTATGATGTAAATGCTATGACTGTAGTTTACGTTCAGTAAAAATAATCTGATTTACTTAACACTGAAGTAGAAAACAAAGCCATCTCAGTGAACAGCGCTGTGGGTCAACATAATCACAGTTAGTAATTAGTAACACTATTATTTACTGATAGTTTTTTACATTTGTCTTTACTTTTACACATTTTTAAAGTATCTTCCGTAAGTCCCCGTGCAATCATTTTGCTTAGGAATAGGGTGTCTTTTCTCCTTAATTTAAAATCTCTATCACTCAGCCTGACACTTGAAACACAAGTATCATGATAAGGATTATTATTTTTTTTTAAATCCCATTCCTGAGAATAATGACAGAAATGTCATGAAGAACATTTCTTCACATCTACATACAGGTTTGCAAGTGCTATGAAAACTCATCTCAGTTGATATTTACAATAACCCTCGTAAGCAAGGACAACAGGTCTCAGAGGAAATGAAAGTGGTTTAGTGGCAATTGAACACTGAGATACACTTTTAAAACTCTGAACATCTTTTAGTCATATCATGTTTATACATATCTATTAAGTTGGGCAATTATTATACTATTTTATAGATACAGATAAAAGTGAGGCTCAGACGATTTGGGTAATGTGACAAATCAATATCAAAGTGATAACTGCTTCCAGAGTTCAACTTCAATGTCTTTTGAGACCTTGTCTTCCAACTCCAACTTTTTAAGTAAACTGAGTCCCAGAAAAACCAAGTGGTACCCAGTTTCACAGATATTTGGAAGCAAAAGTAGGGCTCTGGCTCTGAAGTTAGGTATCATACAGTAGAGAATTTCTGTGGCTACATTGTTCGCCTCCTAGACATAGGTTACTGCCTAGGAGAAGAAGTCACTTAACTCAAATGCATTTGATGATTAATTGCAACCAGAGGTGACTCCGGACTTGTCCCTTATGAATGAGATGTTTCACAGCCAACAGAAAGGCTGATTTATTCTCTAGCTCACATAGGTTTTGAGCTCGTAAGGATGGCGAAGTTGCATGGATCAAACCGTACTTCTTTCTGAATGCTGTTTTCCCCTTGATGTGCTATCCTTTTGCCAACACTGATCAATGGGCTTCTAGTTATAAAGGTAGGATTGGAAGTGCTTTCTTTGATTTCCCTGGATGGTTTCAAAGGCATTAAAGGGTCCCATCTCTTTTGTGGTCTCCTGGGCTAAAGGTGAGGGATTGGTGCACGTTATGATAGCTGGCTCAGGCCAATCCTGACCTTTTTTTTTTTTGGATGTTTCTGAAAGGGACTTTGAAAGGGCAAGAGACAGAGAGCAAAGGATGCACTGTAGAACAATACAGTTTTTGACGTCGAGGTCTCATTTTAGGACGAGCACAGGGAAGCTGAAACATAGACAGGAATACTGGCGAGAATCTTCTGAGAGGGAGAAACAGCAAAGTGGAGAGAATGGCGGGAGGGAGCCAGGCAAGGCTGGGAGAGAGGCCGGCCCAGAGCCGGAGCCCGACAGGGCCTTCACATCACCACCTCCATCTCTGCAATTGTTTTCCTGGAAGATGAGCATTGGGCTGACGAAGGGCCTCCATGCCTCAAGGGAGATACGATGATATGTTTGCAACTAAAAACTTCGTTATGAGTAACATAAAAACAGACCTGGGAAAGAATTACGAGGAGTCCTCATGGGTCTCCACCATTAATTGATAGGATGTGTTCTGAGTTCTTGCAGGAGCAAGGAATCCTCTCCTATGTAAATGTGAGTGACGGACGTTCATGCCCCCTCTACCAAACACGGACTTTGAGATTTATAGGAACCCAAAGGGAGCCCTGAAGGCCTGGTTAAAGAATACTTGCTTGAAATAGTCACACCAGGCTGCTTAAAGGGACCAGACAAAGTATGAGAGGAGTTAGCTTTAGATAGGTGAAAGGGATAAATGTGCGAATGTATGAAGTCCTCGACGACAGCACTGCTGAGATGGGGTAGAAGGTTGGTTGAGCTAAGATCTCCTCCAGGCCCCAGCGTCTCTCCCTCTTTACTGTTCCACTACTTAAAGATTCAACCACCTTGGTCAAGATCTGTGCCCTTCCCTTGCCTGCCTGCCCTGCCCTGCCCTTGCCTGCCCTTGCCTGCCCTGCCCTGCCCTGCCTACCAGCATCTCCCTCATCCTTTTCCCTGTGCTCCCCCATCTCTGTGGCCTTCCCTTCCTGTTCTCTTCCTGTTCCCTTCCTGCTTCCTGCTCCCTTCCTGTTCCCTTCCCGCTCTCTTCCTGCTCCCTTCCTGTTCCCTTCCTGCTTGCCCCCCTTTTTCCCCTATCTTTTCCTTTCCCTACTCTTCTGAAAGTGGAAAGTGCTTAGGAACTGGCAGCTTTGAACTGGAAATGCGTGGCAGTCCCATAGCTAGTTCTGTCTGCTGCGGCAATGGAATTACCATGGCAACCCTAGGTTCCTGGGAAATGAGCGCTCACCTCGAACCGCGCAGCCGTGTTTTAGGCCGTGCCTCTTGAACTTCAACGTGCTTGGGCCTTGCCTGGGGATCTTGGTAAAATGAAGACCCTGACTCTACATCCTGGGGTGAGCGGGGGTCTGCATATCTCATATGTTGCCAGTGCTCCTGTGGCTGAGAGTCCATGGGCCAAAGAGAGGTCACAGCTTTCTTAGGTGGCTAGGCAGATAGACCGTGCGTGCGTGCGTGCGTGCGTGCGTGTGTGTGTGCGCGCGCACATGCACTAGTGTATATCAAATAAACTAAGTTTACTTTCCCTGAAAACACTAATTTTTAAATATGATCTCATAAAGGAAGACTTTGGAGCAATCAAAGATGTAGGAAATCATTTTATTGCTGAATAATTTACAATTTCAGACAATTGAAAATCAACTCCTAAATCTAATTAAACAGAGGCTGATGTACGTAGAAGGACATAGTCTGTGACACAATATCGGGAGTAATAACTGCCCCGTTCCTGTTCCCTGTCCCCATGAAAGCCAGCTAGAAATAACAAGAGGAAGCTTTCTCTCTTTATACAAACAAAAGGACAACATTTACAGATAGGCAGTTGTACACAGAAACTTAGTAAATTTTGTTATACAATGTAAGCTATTTTGTCAAACTCATTTCAAACACGAATTAAGAAATTCACTATATTTTATTGGTTCCCATGTACATATTTCTCTAAAACTTAACATAGCTAAATTAAAGTGTGGCTGTACTCACAGGAATTTTACTGCTGCTGTTGACAAGATGGTAGGCATAAGGAAGGTGTCCTGTGTTGCAAAAGTGAGCTTAATCGTTTTTCTTGGTAACACAACTAGACGAGGACACTCTCCCGACTCTTTGGTTTAAACCCATCTGGATGATGTAAGAAGGAGTTTGGGAGCACAATGGGTGGCAGCAGATTGAAGGAAAGTCCATTTTAAGAAAGGTGACATCACCAGTCCTGTGTAGGACACGGTGGTTGATGCACTATAATGTGCTCTTTGGAACTCTGAGATGGATGGTGGGAATTCCACAGGTCAGGGCTGGGGAGATAGCTCCATGGCACGAGTGCCTGCCTGGCAAGTGCAAGGTTGTGAGTTCAAACGCAAGTCCCACCAAAAATAAATAAATAAATAAATAAATAAATAAAAGAAATTCCACAGGCCCAGAAGTTGTTAATCAAATATACCCCCCCCCCAACATTTTCCTTTTAACATATGGATCAAAGTAATGATAAAAACCCATACATAGATGAATATAAAAGCTTTCTCATAAAGTGGGAAATAACAATAAGTGCTAAGAAACTGCTATGAGGAAATTAAAGCAATACTGATACATCTTAAAATTAACCATAATTTAATTTGATGAAATACTTCAGTTTAAAGCTTTTATGTTGAGGATATAAAGCTATCCTAAAACATAAAATGTTGATAATAGAATAAAAAGCAAACCTCAGAAAATATCTTCA
Source organism: Myocastor coypus (assembly GCA_004027025.1). Classification (NCBI taxonomy): domain Eukaryota; kingdom Metazoa; phylum Chordata; class Mammalia; order Rodentia; family Myocastoridae; genus Myocastor; species Myocastor coypus. Next base: position 27,775 of record PVJA010024333.1, read on the forward strand.
GTTAGTGAGAATCTGAGTCAACCAGGATGCATGAGGTCCAAGGAAAATAACAGGGAGTGGTAGCTGTTACTACAAATTAGAAAATCTACATGGTGGATTTATATTTCAGTCTCGGCACCCAGGTCATGTTGGGCAGTCACCTTAATCCTCTGTATCTCAATTTCCTAATCCACAAAATAAAGTTTGCCTTAGGTAACAGGTAACATACCTTCAAGACCATGTGTCTTTAAGAATTTACTGGATGAGAGTTTAAACTTATTCACTATGTATTATATTACCACCTTTGCCATAATGGAATTTTGCACAAGACAAATTGATGTGCTTACATTTCTGATTAAATGGAATCAGGGTTCCTCTAGCCAAACCCTGTTCTGCTTCTTCCTGATACTGCAAAGAACTCGTCAGCCTCTGCCTAGCAGTTCCACGGATACGTGAAAGTCTCCAATGGCTGGATTTCATGGATTTCTCTCCTCCAGAAAAAATAAACTCAAATCTCTTAATGTGCCCAAAAATAATAACATTGCAATTCTGTAACAACTTCTGTAATAATAGCCTGCCTTCTGGCCTCGGACATAAGTATCTGTTGCCTTTTCTGGACGATGTTCAGATCTCTTTCTGAAAGTGACCTCGTCTATGCTCCGTTCAGTCATATCAGAGGGCTGGAAATTGAGTTTTCTGAACTGGCTTAGCTCCAAAATCAGGTTTTCAGAAAGAAAAAAAAAATTGTTTTTGAACTCCCTGATCTAGAGCCAAATGTTGTAAGAATGAAAAAGAAAGGCTGGCTCTTTCAATCTGGAAGAAGTGGTCAAGGTGGTCTCGTGGCATCCATGCCCACGTGGCCTGGGCCCTGGCTTGTGGCTGAGCTGCCTGTCAGCCTGGCTCTCAGCCTCTTTTTCGGTTTTTAAGCCCTGCAGGCGTGTTCAAATGAATTCCTTTTGCTTGAATAAGTCTGAGTTAAGTTTTGATATCTATAATTAAGAGAGCTTTGCAAATGCAAGGACAGGATGCACGTGTGGAGCTGTAGGGCTCAGCTCCAGGCTGGCTTCACGTAGGCCGCCAGGGACTCGGTGAGTGAACTCCAGCAGAAGACAGAGTCCAACATTCCACTGCAGAGGACATGAAAGGATGCAAACTGTTGAAAATATATATTTGACAGCAGTGATATAAATTTTCTATATCACTTTTTCACATTTATTGTGGATTTCCAAGTGTTTTAGGGCTGAGGAATAGCTCAGCGGGCTAAGCGCCTGTCTGGCAGCACAAGACATCCTGACTTTGATCCCTGGTACTGCACGTTGTGCCAGCCCTGGAAACCACAGTGCACCATGCGGATCAGTGAAAGCAGGTGTGGTGGTGCATGCCTGTAGACTCAGCACTGGGGAGGCTGAGACAGGAAGACCACTATGAGTCTGAGCTGCAGAGTAATGCCTTGTAATGAATTTTTTTTTTTTAAATGTGTTTTAGTTGATGTGACAGGCTTTGGTTTTAACACAAAATACAGCTCCAAATAGAACTTGGAAGTGTAGTTTTGTGTCTGTCCTTCTGTGCATGATAAAAAGTATTTGCGTCTTTTCCACTGGTTGTCAAGTGCAGTGTACAGAAAACTCCTGAGAAGGAAGGCCATGAGAAGTTGGCTTTATTCTATTTGAACACCCCATTGTGGGGTGATGGCTCCGTGTACTAATTATAACATTTTGGTTAATTTCTCACAAGCTAAACTTCCATTCTTTGGAAACCCAGCAACCTGGCTGTTTTTACACCCAAAGAAGCTATTGACTATTTAAACGAAAAGAAATGCTAAAGCAGGTAAAAAACCAAAACCAAAAGACATGCACAGAAAGTTGCTTATGGATCCCTGAGTTACCAATCCTGGGAACATATTTAGGGGGACAGCTTCCCTATTGTCTTAACCTCACACCTTGCTATTTCCAGATTGCTGGGGTGGCCTTCCCTTTACCACTCATGGTTTATAGGAAACTTCTTTGCATATTGTTATGGTTTATATCTGGTTGTCCCCCCAAAGCCTCATGCACTCATGGGGCAGGGACTTCTAGAGTTTGAGACTTGACTCATGATCCATTGGGATTATGTGTTTTAGTACTGATGGGATTATGCGTCTGAGTACTTCAGGGATTATGGGCGTGGCCTAAGGAGGATAGACTGAGGCAGAGAGCCTGAATGTAATATAAAAAAGAGAGACAGAGAAACAGATGCTCACTGTTGCTCTCCGCTGCACTGGTTGGTAAGGTGACTCTGTCATCATTTTGTTGCTGTCCCACCACCATGAACTGCTGGCCTCTGCATCGTGCCTCTCTGCCTTGGAGCTAGCCAAGTATGGACTGAAACCTCCAGTGACTGAGCTAAATAAGCCTTCATTTTGTGTGTCCGGTATTTGTCCCAGCAAGTAGAGAAGAGTAACTAAGACACACATGTTTAGCATAAGAACAAAAATTGATTCTTTAAATCATATTTCTTATATATAAATACTAGATCCACTGATGATGTGATCTTAGGAAAATTAACAAATATCTTAAAGTTAAAAATTCTTCAACTATGAAATAGAGGTGACAAGAATATATCTCTGCATGATTCCAGGGAAAATGATTTATGTAGATAACTTATCTAACACACTTGGTATGGAATGTGACAACAGTTTACACCGTTGATATCTTTTATTGGTCATAGTATGTATTTTATTTTAATGTTGACTCATGGACAGATGCAAATCACAATGAAAGCCATGTGAATGAATCCTGTGGTGCCATATGTGGGAGACTAAAGAGGAAACAGACGCACCACAGCTAATAGGTGATGGGTTGATTTTTAGTAGGCATTACACAATGTTCACCGGGTCAGAAGCAGTGACTGGTGTATTGGTCAGGGTCGTAGCGTTGGTCTGGGTTGTGGTTCTCTAGAGCAACACAGCCAGTCAAAATAGAGAGACACAGACAGATGTGGACAGGGATGTAGATGAGATGGATATGGAAGATAGGTGGCATTTATTAGATTGGGATTGGCTTACACAGTCTGTCTGTACCCTGGGAAGCCAGAGAGTATCGTAGCTACTCAGTCCAAGAAGCTGGAAGGCTCAGAATAAAATTGATCATGGGCACAGGCCCAGTCTAAGACTGGAGGTCTAGAAGCTCCACGAGGAGTTACTGTTTGAAAGTGTCCATGGCTGAGAGACTGAGGAGTTGGAGCTTGATGCTCAGAGGTAATGCAGGCAGCCAGCAGCCACACGTTCAGGCAGATCTGAACTTGTAGTTGCTAGCTGGCTTCTGCCTCTCTCTTCTTTTGTTCCCACCAGATCAGCTGGTGCCACCTACTTCAGAGTGAGTCTCCCTCATGTGCTTGGCTCACATGGCAATCGTCTTGGGAAGCCTGCCTCACTAATCTTGGCAAACTGCAATCCAATCAAGTTGTCCGTCCAGGTTAACCATCAGCACAAGAGTCCTAATAAATTGGACAAATGAAATGGAAAAGGCTTGCTGATGATCATGGAAGTATATCCCAAGGAAAAGTCACTCCTGAGTGATTGGGAATGGGAAAGTCAAGAAAGAATAGCTGTTGGAAGAAAGAGGAGACGTTTCATGAGTACAGGATAGACACTGAAGCAGAAATATCCGGCCCAAAGTAGGGTGTCAGGCTGAGGCTCAAGGAGCTCTGCGCTGATGCCTGCAGCAAGTTTTTGAATGAACAAACACAGGATGTCATCTTCTACTTTTCTGTAAGATATACCTGACAATTGAAGGGGAGCAGCGACTTCTGAAAAACCTAAAGCTTTTTTGGACCTTTACCTCCTCTGGAAATCTGATAATAAGTGACACTGAGGGGCCATCTCTCAAAGGGAAATAGGTAGGCAAGATGTGAATTTGTGTTAATTGCATTGAAAGAAGAACACCGTAGCATCCTTCAGTTCTTTCTTCTGAAGTATTTCATTTGTATCCTATATGTTTGGAATGTTCAAGATATTAGTGAAAGCCAGGCATAGCGGCGCACGCCTGTAATCCCAGCACTTGGGAGGCTGAGGCAGGAGGATCAGTGTGAGTTCGAGATCAGCCTGGGCTACAAAAGTGAGCTCAAGGCCAGCCTGAACTACATAGCAAGACCCTGTCTCAAAAAGACAAAAAAA
>PVJA010024334.1:0-21602 GCA_004027025.1 Myocastor coypus
CAAGTAATCAACTACCATGGGCTCGACACTGCTGACCTGTATTGTATTGTTCCCATTTTATAGATGAGGCTCTAGCTTCAAGTTTAGGCAGATGTTTTAGTTGGTCTCACTCCAGATTCATGGTCCTAATTATGAGGTTCCCTGTGTGGGCAGGGTGGCAGGACAAGTCCTGGTTTAGGTTACTTCTTCTGGCAGTTTTGCTAGAGCGGGTTTCTCAACTTTGGCATCATCAGACATCGGGGACTGTTAAACCTTTGTTGTGGGGGCTACTCTGGGTGCTGTAGGGTGTTCAGCAGCACCCCTGGCCTGTGCCCAATGGATTCCAGTAGCACTCTAGTCATGACCATGAGAAAACCTCTCCAGACATTGCTCTCGGCAACTCGAGGGCAGCGGATGTTACAGCTGAGCACTAGGGCCCTAGGATAACTTCAGTGTTTAATCTGCGATTCATTCCACCGTGTAATGGTTGATATATTGTGTCAATTTGAGAAGTTTAGAAGTTTCATGAAGGGACTCAGCAGAGGGCCAAGGTCCTCACTTTGTAAACATCCCAAGCCTGTGCACCAAGAGGACACAGAGATGGTGTGAGCCCTAGGGAGGCTGGCCTGCTTGCTGTCTGAGGACAAGAGGCTCGCCCTCCCTGCTTTGCTTCTGCAGTCCTCTGCCACCTTGCACTGTGGCCCCTCACCACGCCGCCCTGTTATGGAGTAAGCTGATTACAGACTGAAGCCTTCACAACCTGGGCCAAACCTTTCCTTCCTTGGTTTACGGTATCTGTTATTTTGTCTCAGCAATCAGAGAAAGGTAACTAGGACAACATGTATGTAGGACACCACCTACTGTGCGCCCTGTCTAATTTGTGGAGAAACAGTTTTAGGACATTTTTGGTGAAACCTGTGAGGCTCATGCCAAGAAAAATGGCTCTTTTGATGAATCAGCAGTGCTTTCCCCCTTTCCCCTTGAATGACAAGAATTTCACCAGTTTTTTTTTTTTTTTAAATAAAAACTCTTGGTTACAGTGTTTTCTTTTTATGTAATTAATATGACTGTTGTAAAAAGTAACAGCAGAGCCCAGCGTAGTGGTGCACGCCTGTAATCCCAGCACTCGGGAGGCTGAGACAGGCGGATTGGTGCAAGTTCGAGACCAACCTGGGCTACAAAAGTGAGCTCAAGGTCAGCCTGAACTGCATAACGAGACCCTGTCTCAAAAAGACAAAAAAAAAAAAGAAAAGAAAAAGCAACAATAGCAAAAAAAGAATCGAAAAAATAACTGGTCAGCTCACCTTGGAGGAACAGCCACAGTTGCAGTTCCCTGCATAGGCTGTCAATCTACCACGCATGTGTGTGCTGGAAGAGCAATACAGGACCAAAAAACTCATCTGTATGTTCAGGTCGACCATCCGAGTTCTGAAAAATCTGAAGTGCTCCAGCATCTGACGCTTTTGGGGTGCCAACATGAGGACATCATGAAGGGGAACCTGTATGTCTGACCTCATATAATGGATCTCCATCACAATGCACCTGCATTACAAATATTACATAAAATTATCCTGAGACTGCGTGCATATGCTGTATATGAAATGTAAATGGATTTCTTTCGTTCTTTTCTTTTTAATGTATTTGGTTATGGCAGGGTCCCACTACAGAGCTAGAAGTCATGGTGATCCCCCTGCTTTCAGCCTCCCCCGAGCTGGGATTACAGGCATGTGTCACTGTGCCTGGGGCCGCGCTCAGCACACCCTCAGGGTGGGGCTGGCTGGCGCAACATGTGGTGCTGGGGATCAACTGTTCTTGGCTTAAGCAGGTGTTTTCGTCTGCTGAGCTGTCTCCCTGGCCCATGAATTTCATATTGAGAGTTCACCTGCATCCTTAAGGTATCACATTATAGATTTTGGTTTTGTTTGAGAAAAGTCTCAGTGCTGACCTTGATGGCCCATAGTAAATCCAAGGCCTCTCAGCTATCTTCCTGCTTCATGTAAATGTAAGCAATCCGATATCCAGAAAGATCTGTATCTGGAGGAGTTCTGGTCCTAAGCATTTCAGATAAGGGATCCTCAACTTATCAGTCTTGTTTTTTTTTTTTTTTTTCTTTTACCACACATCAGAAATGCTGCTTTTTATCCTTGGCTTGCCCTTGTGCCAGACCCAGAGAGGACTTTTGTGGAGCCACTGCAGGGCTTATGGGCTGTCCACTGGGATGGCCACTGTCCCCTGTAGCCCTTCAGTAGCTGCCTCTTCAATTTTCTTTTTCTCTCTTCTTTTCTTTTCTTTCTTTCTTTCTTTCTTTTTTGAGCCAGGGTCTTACTGTGTAGTACAGGCTGAACTCACAGCTATCCACTTGCCCCAGCCTCCCCAAGGCTGGGATAACAGGTGTGCTCAACCACACTTGGCCTTTAATTTTCATAATGTAGAGCCCATCTTTTCCCTAGGCTGCCTGTTCCCTTTGCTGGTGTGGGCTGCCCTGGGTGGGGTGGGGGGCTGGCGCTGCTCTCAGGCCTTTCCAGCTTGTGGTTGGAGTGGCACCTCTGGCCCAGTATGCCCTCCCTGACCCATTGGGGAGCCTATACTCTTCATCTGTGAAACGAGACAGTTGTAACAGCAGTGCCACAGGTGATTATGAGGCTTAGAACTTGCTGGTGCCTGGTGCCTAACTGTGCTCTATAGATATTCGAGTGAAGAAATAAATAGAACCTGTAGCTACCATTATGCTTCTGAACTTATTCAAGGCCTGGCTCAGGCAGCGGGTGGAACTGGCGCCCTGGGGAGCGCTCTGCTCTTGGCAGTCGAATGAGTTCACACAGGTAAAGTGCTTGAAGGATACCCAGCACTGCAGAATGTCAGTACGTGTGGCTGTGATTCTGATCATTTGTTCATTCACCTGAGGCTGTCCTGAGCCTTCAGCTCTGACCCAGGACAGTGAAGGACAAGAGCTTAGAGGTCCCTGGCCTTGCCTGTATATTCTACTTAGCTACCTCAGGTGCAGATGGGGAGACACCTGCCTTTTCTGGGAATCTTGCTTTTCTTGGTAGTGACACTGGCATGGAGTAGAAAGACTGCTGGGCTGAACTGTGGTGCCAGTGGCAGCCGAGTGACCCTGGACAGGCGAGTCACTATCCATCTCAAGGCAGGCTCTTTCCCTAGAGGGAGCGAGGGTTTTGCAGTATGGCAGAGAGGGATTGGCCTTCCTGTCAGTCCCCGCTGACCGTGGGTCTCAGATAATCCAGGTCTAATTCTGCTGTGTCATGAGCTGTGACCACCAGCCATGAACCAGCCTTGTAATCTCCGAACCCTAGTTTATTCTTCCATTGGGTAGGTCATAGTAGAACCTCCATGGGCATTTGTAGGGTCCACTGATTGCAATAATTCCTGCCCCTCACTGAGCACCCTGTGGCATGCCAAGAGATGTTGCTTGCTGTTTTCCAGGGCAGGGTGGTAAAGCACCTGGGTCTGGGCCTGGAGCTGGAGCCACCTTCCTGGTCCCGGCCTTCAGGCCTCATTTTCTGCTTCTGTGCTAATCACAGTGATAAGGAGGATTTGCCTTATCAGACCCCAGATAACAGCTCCTGGGAGACTGAAGCCAGGCTAGTTTCTCTTCTACAGTACATCTCTCCTCAGCCACTGGGGAACCTGCCTCTGGCCCCGCTGTTAGCAGAAGAGCTCTGGCCTGTGAGTCTGCACCTGGGTACCTGGTGTCCTTCCGTTACCATGTGGACATTCGTTGCTTTTGAAGATTTTGCTTGGTGCTCACCATGGGGCAGGGCAGTGTGCTAGGTTCGGAGTGTTGGATGAAGACACCGGGCACTGCATGGGGCTTGGAGCACAGCTGCAGGTGCTCAGCTCAGAGTTTGTCATGAGGGCTGTCCCTGGTGCTTCAAGAAGGTGTGGGACTTGGAGAGGACTGAGGAAAGCCCCTGCATGTACCCAGGCAGGGAGGCCGGCATGAGAGAACCCAGGGCTGGACTGCAGCAAATGAGGTGGGACTGTGGGGGTGGGGTCTTGGAGTTCTCTGACGGATGAGAGGCCAGAGTGCTTTTGGACTCTGTGTGTGTGTGTGTGTGTGTGTGTGTGTTTAATCTTCTTGAGACAGAGCTCACTATGCAGTTCAGACTGACCGTGAGGTCATTTTTGTAGTCCAGGCTGGTCTTGAACTCACAGTGATCCTCCTGCCTCAGCCTCCCAAGTTCTGGGATTACAGGCTTGTCCCACCATGCGCGCCTGGGCTGTGTGTGTTTGCATGGGTCTTTGTGTGTTCTTTCTCCTTCACTCGTTCCTTGGATCAAGTATTTTTGTTGCTCTCATTTTAAGACAGGGTCTCCCTATGCAATTCAGGCTGGCCTTGAGCTAGCTCACTGGGTAGCCCAGGCTGGCCTCAAACTTGAAAGCATCCTCCTGCCTCAGCCTCCTGGGTCCTGGGGTTACAGGTGTGCGCCACCACACCCGGATCCTTGGATTAAATTTTCATGTTAAAATATAGTCGCCAGCCAGCCAAATAGCTCAGTGGATTAAAACACCTGCTTAGGCAGACATAGCAGCCCAGGGTTCAGATCCCCATGCTGGCCCCATCCCCAGGGTATCCCGAGATGGTGGTTGAGACTAGGTAAGGTGGCATGTGCCTGTAATCCCAGCTCTTTGGGAGGCTGCACATGGGTGGATCACTATGAGTGCAATCTACATAGTGGAGCCCTGTAGACCCTTACTAAAAAATCATATATACATATATGATATATGTGATATATATGATATATATAAAAATCATATATATGTATATGTATATATAATATATATAATATATATAATATATATATATATATATATATATACTGAGTGCATGTACAAGAGGGGTCTCATGAGATTATAATGGAGCTGAAAAGTTTCTGCTGCCCTGGGATGTCCTAGCCTGAGGTCCTCACCACCTGCCTCTGTGGTGCTGCTTGCCCTGGAACGCACAGCATGTGCAGTCTTGCGTAGCACCTCCTGCTAGAGGACAGTGCACAGCAACTGTGTCACCGAGCGACTCTCAGTACTTTAGAGCATTCTACTTGTAAAGCAGTGTTCTGTGAAGCAGGGCCCTGCTACCTGGGAGCCGCTTGCATGTCCCTGGTTTATAGCGCTTCTTGGTCCCAAGAGGCCACGGGGAGTGGCTGGCCTGAGCCTCCTGGTTTGTGAAGTGCACTATGATGAGAAGAGAAAATCACCGCGGTGCTGGAAAGCTCTGGTTGTGGCTTAGAGCGGCTTGGAGATGGCTGGGCAGGAGTGGGCGTGGCCTGAGCCCAGGTGGAAATTGATAGCACCCTTGACCAGGTACCTTGGACAGAGTGAAGCCCGAGGGGTGTCTGGGAGCCCAGGGCCTCTACCTACCCTTTCCCCTCCGTGGCTTTCCCAGGTGGCTTAGGCCAGTCGGCTGGGCGTGGCCTCTACGGCTTCAGCCTCGGTATCTGCAAGGAGTGGGCATGGGTCCGGGTCTTAGGCTGTGGTTGTGGAGTGCTCTGGAGAAACAGGAGAAGGTCCCCCAGGAATGCAGTCAGATTTAGACCCTTCCTCGTGCCTCCTCATGGAGAACCGAGAGACGCCTGCGTGCTGGAGCCCCCAGTACCCCTTGGGAGCTCAGCAAATGTGTAATAAGAACAGAGTGGGCTGGGACTGAGCAGATTGCAAGATCTTTGCTTGTGGCCGTGTGGGTAAATGTGTGATGATGACGTGAATGATTAAATGCGTGGAAGAGACAGCCCTGCCTACGGGGTCTCCCTAGAGAGGCCCCAGGCCCCTGAGTGCTCACGTTAAGTCCAGATGGCCGTCAACAGCAGCAGTAACGGACTCTGAGTTAGTTATTTCTTATTTCTGGCTGCAGCTGACTCCCCTGAACTTTGACCTCGTCTGTGGTCTCCTGGCCACGCTGGGAACACAGGGACAGCTGGCTGCACCCAGGCCTGGAGGCTTTTCAGCATGGAGAAAGCTTGGGGGCACGTGATCCTGAGATCACAGGGGACCGCTACCTGGCAAGGACAGGAGGGCCTGCAGGTTTCTGTTTCTGGCACCACCAGGGAGGGATGAGGGCAGGGGAGGGCGGGTGCCACCTGCGTTTTGAGTGGAGAGTGGACTCTCGTGCCAGCTCTGTGCCCACAGTGGAGGAGCCCCAAGCTGCCCCTGGGGATTTGATCCTGGGGGAATGGGGAAGGAATTTGCCCTCACAGACTTGGCGGGGCCCGAGGAGGAGGAAAGGCAAGTGCCATCCGTGGCCGTCATAGCTGGCGAGGTTCACAGCCCAGTCCCCATTCCTCAGGAGGGGCTCAGGCTCGGGACTTGGTGAAGGTGTGCTGAGGTCACCGAGTGGGTGTGGCGCCCGTTCTCCGCTTGTCCCATGTGCTGAGACCTGTGACCCAGAGACAGCTGGAGTAGCTCAGTCACTCTGGGTCCTATCTCTGACCTGGAGGTGTCGCTGCAGCATCTGACTTGCTCCTGTGGGGCCGCAGGGCCCAGCTCAGATCCCAGCCCAACCCTTCTGATGGTCCTAGGAGGCAGAGTCCTGAAGGGCTATTGAGGGCTCGCAGGGCGTCTCTGCCTTCTCCGCTGGAATGGGGTGGGATGCCGGCTGGTGTTTGCTTTTTTTTTTTGGGGGGGGGGACACTAGATCCTCATTAGGTTGCTAAATTACCCCCAGGCTGGACTTGAATTGGAGTCCTCCTGCCTCAGCCTCCTGGCCGCTACTGCACCTGGTTAAGGTAGCCCTGAGAATGGGTCCCACTGTCCCTCAGAGGGTCGTGAGTGAGCAGCCGCAGCTAGAGGGATGTAGGACTGGCTGAGCGTAGGTTTGTCTCAGTCCTACTTCGCTTCCTTTGACAAAAGCCTGGGCTACAAAGTGAGTTCCAGACCAGCCTGAACTTCATGACAAACCCTGTCTTCCAAAAAAACCCCAAATCCTCCTTTAGTAGATGTTCCCTAAAGATGCCTTACCTGAGCTTCTTGTAGGCCCCCCATGGCCTGACACTTGCTGCTGTCCCCCTGTCCCTGGGGAGGCCCTTGGATGTCCTGGTGGTCAGGAGAGAAGGACTTTGGGGTCTTGGACTCCAGGCTAGGTCCCTTCCCCCCAGGCCCTACTCTTGCTTTTGAGTTTCAGTCTCTGGGCCTTTCCAGGAGACCCAGCACAGTGGGCACTGGGGGCCTGGGCCTGTGGTGGCCTCTGCTGACCTGTCTTATCTCTATTCTGTCCTTGTGCCCAGGCTTCGGTGGAAGCACCTGCAGGTGGCCAATGAGCCCATCTTAGCCTTCACGAAGGGCACCCCGGAGCGAGAAGCACTTCAGAAGGTAATGGCGTGGGGGCACCCAGAAACGGGACTTGGTGGGCGATGACCCTGGCCCTCTTGCCCTTGCCTGAGCCCTGGGAGGCAGTGTGGGTCTGGGCGGGCTGTGGTTAGGGGCCTTGAGCCTGTTACAGCAGCAGAGGACAAAGGGGTGACATCTTAGTGCAGGTCAGAGGTCATGTGCACAGATGCTTTCTTTTTTTTTCACAGATGCTTTCTACTGAAGTAATTTTCCAATTAATGGCCAGGAATTAAACAAATCATGGGACTTTATGCGGGCTTCAGGGGTAGTGTTTTATCTTCTGATGCAGAGACCAGGCGCGCTGCCCCGTGAGGGAGGCCTGACTCTCTTGCAGGGGGACCAAGGCTGGAGAAAAGTCCTTGGTGAGGCAGGGTGCACATGTCCCCTGAGCCTGTAAGCCCAGCGTGGCTCCTCCCTGGTGTCCTGCCCCTGCTACTCTGTGTGCAGACTCTGAATCAGGGTTTTAGGCCAGAGGAAGAGCGGCAGAAGTGCTCCTTCATGCTCTGGTCCTTCTCCCCAGGCCTTGAAGGACCTGCAGGGCCGGACAGAAGCCATCCCATGTGTGGTGGGTGACGAGGAGGTGTGGACATCTGACGTGCACTACCAGGTGTCGGTAAGTCCCCCAGGGGCAGGATGCCGTGTCTCCCGGCATCTGGGTCCGGCCCTCTGGTGGCTCAGAAGGCAGAGCCTGTGCTTGCCTCTCAGCGGGTGAGTGCTGTGGACACACAGCGCAACCTGCAGAGGCCAGAGGCAGGCTGCTCAGTCCCACTCGAGACCTGTCCACAGGCGGGACAGTGGTAAGGGTGGAGGTGCACGCGGCATCTGCTGTCCACCTGGAAGCTTCCTTGCATGGCTGCAGGCAGCCAGGCACCTCGGGACTGTGATCTACAAATGGGGTTCTCAACCATGCTGTCCAGATGGAGCATGGGGCTGGTGTGTGCTGGACCTCAGAGGATCTCCGCCTGTGATCCACTGGTCCTGCTCTCCAGGCTGTGCAGAGTGGGCCTCAGTGCCTGCTTTCCAGACAGGAGCCTTGGACAGGGGACATGAGGTTTTGCAAGGTTCAAGGCCAGGCAGCTTCTGAACTGGGATTTGAACCTGTGTCTGGCCACAGACTCCACACATGCCCTGAAAGATGGTGGTCTGTGGTCCCTGCCACCCTCCTGGATTGACCTGACACCATGTGGGGGTCGTGTCTCTGTGTGCAGCAAGTCTCTAGTGGTCTTTGGGAGGGAGAAGCCACTAGAGAAGGCTTTGGGGAAGTGAGGTGTGAACATATCCAGGACCTCCCTGGATGTAAACTTGGCTGGTCCCTCCCTTGCCTGGCACCCCCTCCTGGCAGTGAGCCCATTCCATTCTCTTTGCAGCCTTTTAACCATGGATACAGGGTTGCCAAGTACTGTTACGCAGATAAGGTGAGTGTGACTGTCTTCTGTGATCACAGCTTCTCTCTGGCCTTCAGGGGGATGGATTTAGGACCAGGCTGGGCCAGGGCTAGGCCGTGCGCCTTGCCCCCTCCGTGAGGCAGACTTTGGTGTAGAGAGTGAGTGGACTCTGGAAAGCTGGGCAACAGGAGGCTGGGATGATAGCCAGGCAGGGGGTAGGATAGCCTGTGACAGGGTCTGGGGGGCCGTGCCATGTGGCAGTGAGGGCATTTGGAGCCCAGTGTGCCAGTGGCGGTTGCACAACTCAGCCCAAGGCTCTGACCTCGTGGCTGGAGCCTCTGGATAGTAGGCTCAGGGTCCATGGGCCTCAGGAATAAGTTGGGGCCATGAGTAGACTGTGAGGGACTGAAACAGCACCTGCTGGCCAACCTGGCATTCGCTCAGGCCTCAGACTGACCCCCCGCTCCCTGCCCCTCTGTGTGGTCTGAGCCAGGAGCTGCCCAGCTAGCCTTGGGACTGGCTGTGCGCAGCTGTGGGGACAAGGGGCTGAGGGCTGGGGCTGGGGGGTTCTTCCTGCACAGAGCGGCCTCCAGATCTCCTCTCGCCACCTACTCCCCTGGGCCATTCTGTTGCAGGAGGCAGGCCTGACCACTTCCTTTCCCATCAGACTCTGCTCAACAGGGCCATCGAGGCTGCCTTGGCTGCCAGGAAAGAATGGGATCTGAAACCAGTTGCAGACCGGGCCCAGATCTTCCTGAAGGCGGCGGACATACTGAGCGGGCCGCGCAGGGCCGAGATCCTTGCCAAGACCATGGTGGGGCAGGTGAGGCGCACCTCACCCTCCGCTGGCACGCACGGCTGGGCAGCCTCTGACCAGCCGTCCTGCTGGAGACCCAGGGATGTGCATAGGGACAAGGCCTGGAGCCAGGACGGAGGAGCAGAAGGGGTCAGAGACTGTGCTAAGCCCTAGTCCCGTTCCCTCCTCTTTACCTCCTCTGTCCCTGCCTTGGGCCACCTGTTCTAGACAACAGTGACCCCAGTGAACGATTCGCGGCTCCACAGCACCCCTGCATCCTCAGGGCAGCTTGTCCCCGGCTCGCAGGTCCCTCAGGCCCTGCCATCCCTAAGAGGTGAGCCCCACATCCTCAGCCTGACCCGGGCTTCCTGCCCAACCTCTGCCCACTGCCAGCAACCCTGCCAGGCTTCCCTGCCCACAGTGTCACTCAGGAGAGTCCCTGGACACTGTAGCATCCTCTCTGCCACTGCCCAGTGACCTCTCCTTGTATGTCCCAACGTTCCATCTCTTCTTGACACTTCTAGAACCTTCCTGGGCTACAAGAGTTCGTTCCGTTCTGTTCCCCTTCGCTTACCGTTCTAGGTCACAGCTCCAGTCGCACCAGGGCGTGCTGCATTCCTATCTTTTTTTCTGTTTGGTTTTTTGAGACCTAAATGTTCTGTTAGTGCGGGTGAATCTTCTACTTCCGATGTCTTCAGGCACTCTCTGAAACCCATGAGAAGTCATTCTTGAGTGAATATGTACCCAGCGAAAAGGCTGTCAGTAGGGAAAGCGTTCATTTCACCCTGTCCAAAAGCTGAACCTTGGGGTGCCTTCCACTTGGGTCTTGAAGGGCGGGCCACCCGCCTGTTTCCGCCCACCTGCTCCCCTGTTCCCGTGGCGGGAGCGCCCTCTGCTGCATAGAAGTGGGATGACAGCTCCACACCCTCCTGGGAGTTATCAATTAGCGTTCCGTCTGGGCAACTTAGCAAGACTCCATCTCAAAATGTAAAAAATAATAAAAAGGGCTGGAGTAGTAGTAGCTCAGTGGTAGTGTGCTAAGATTCAGGAGCTTGGAGGGAACAGTTTGCACGTCCCAGCTCAGCTTCTGCATCCTGCCTCGGCTGCAGGGTGCACGCGATGTCCCTGCCCTGATCCCCCAGCCAGTCCCCCGCTCAGGCTGGATTGGCCCTGCGAAGGTCCTGCCCGTTGGCACTGGCCTCTGTGCTCACTGTGGGGAGAAGGCTGCCACCGTACCAGGAGGCTCTTCCGTTGCCGCTGAGCCCAGCCCCATGTTGCAGGGAAAGACGGTGATTCAGGCCGAGATTGACGCTGCGGCGGAGCTCATCGACTTCTTCCGGTTCAATGCCCAGTTTGCTATGGACCTGGAGGCCGAGCAGCCCATCAGCGTGCCACCCAGCACCAACCGCGTGGTGTACCGGGGGCTGGAGGTACTTCGGGCACATGGAGGGGGCCTCAGGGGGCCTGCTGGAAGCCCCCGGCTCAGCCTCACTGCCTCCACCTTCCCCAGGGCTTCGTGGCAGCCATTTCGCCTTTTAACTTTACTGCGATTGGTGGCAACCTGTCCGGGGCGCCAGCCTTGATGGTAAGGACAATGAGACAGCACGCTGCAGCATGTCATCCACCCAGTCCCAACAGACAGAGGTTGGCAGGGCTGATCCTCAGGGCTTGGAGCGTGGATTAGGCTTTGGGGTCTGGTGCCTGGTTTGACTCTCAGCCTTGCCGCTTGCTGGCTGACCTCAGACAGACTTCTCGGGGTCATAGTGGCCTCATCTGCGAAGCGGGCACAGTGGGGAGTCTGTGTTACAGGGTTGGGAGAGCCCAGTGAGGATAGGCTGAGAGCAGTCATGCTAGAGGGCCTGCTGCAGCCAGGGGCCTCTCTAGTTCTCTCAACCCTTGCAAGGCTGCGGTTATGTCTTTGGCCCCTGGCAAAGTTGAGTGGTGACTTGTCAAAGCACACGGGTGGTACATGATGGAATAGATTTGGGCTTAGTCTGTCTTGGGACTGGTGGCCCTGCAGCTATTGGGCCCCATTGCTGTTGTCCAAGTAGGGTGGAGGTGGCTGCCCCCATTTGAGGTCCCTGAAGACAGCCTGGGCAGGGTGAGCCTGACTGCGTGCTGGAGAAGTCTGACCTCCAGGCAGGCAGCTCGGTGCTGCAATCCACTCACGTGTGTATGCAGGATGTCTTTGGCATTCACACCTGCAATGGAGCACATGCAGGTGCACCTGTACCTGTGGGGCAGGTGTCTAACTCTAGACACAGAGAGCCTGTAAGCAGCCACACCCAGGTGACTCCTGGAACTCTGCAGAACAGATCTGCCTGGGAGTAAGGGCAGGATGAGTAGCTGCAGGCTCTGGAGGAGGTAGCCCTGGCCAAGCAGGGAACTGGTGCTTCTGAAGCTAGCTCAGAGTAGACCCTTGGTGAGCAGGGCTGGGTAGGGACAGCATGGCCAGGTGAGGGGTGACCATGCTATTGGGGAACTTACTGTGCGAATCATGGTCACACTCCAGGGCAACGTGGTTCTGTGGAAGCCCAGTGATACTGCCATGCTGGCCAGCTACACCGTGTACCGTGTCCTCCGGGAGGCTGGCCTGCCCCCCAACATCATCCAGTTCGTACCAGCAGATGGGCCTGTATTTGGGGACACTGTCACCAGCTCGGAGCACCTCTGTGGCATCAACTTCACGGGCAGCGTGCCGTAAGTCCTGGGGGAAGGGCTCAGTAGCCGTGGAGGAGAAGTTTTCCAGGCAGCTGCCCCATTTTCTACCATCTGCCCAGGGGCCAGGCTATACCCAGACACCATACTCTGGCCATACCCACCTCTTGCCAGGGGCAAGCAGCCTCACCTTTCTGAATCTCTTTTCTCCATCCATCCAACAGGAATGGCAGTCTTTACTTGCCTGCGGTTTGCTGGCTGGAGCGCAGCCTTAGATTTTGGGGGCATCTTGATTTCACTGTCGCTGGGGGATCCAGTATTGGAGGAGGGGCCTCAGTGTCTAAGTTTACTGAGCAGGGGGAGGGGGAAAATATTCTAGGAGAGAGAAGAACCAGAGGGCAAAGGCCTGATGCCTCCCCAGCATCCCTGGCATCGTGGTCGCTGTCCACGTGGCTGGAGCGTAGAGTTCTGGGGCCACAGGGCAAGAGTGTGATGGAGGGGAGCAGGCAACTGGGCACAGGCAGGCATGATCTCCAAGACCATCGCCTGCCGACCCTGAGGCCAAGGTCCTTGCCCTCTGTCCTACCCCTTGGGGGCTTAGTCTGGCGACCCTGGACTTCATGCTGAGGTTGACTTCCGGGAACTACAGGACATTGTAGGCAGCAGGAGAGGCGTGAACAGAGCCAAGTCTCCCACCAGGGTTGCGGATGGTGGTCTTTAGGTGGGACCCGGTGAGTGGCTCTGTCTAGCTCTTTGGGTCTCAATAGTGACAGCCCAACCTTGTGTCTCTGTAGCCATTTCATATAAAAATCGCATATAAAAATGGGCTTCTCTGAGGACCCAGATGCTCCAGTGCCCTTGGCCTGCGTGTCCGCTCGGCACCACGGGCTGACGGCAGGTGGTGCTGTCTGATTCCTTGGTCTCCCCCGGCTTTGGATCCCTGCAATCTCATCTGCTAATGGCTTTCCCTGCCTGGGGCCTGCAGGCTCCCACCTGGTACCTTTGTCTTAGATGGTCACTCTGGGGGAGAGGGGTGCTCTGTGGGAGAGGAGACCTGCGGCAGGAAGCTGGGGGCTGTGGGCACCCAGTGCGTCACTGGTCCCGATGCAGGGTTGGGACAGCAGGGCTGCAGCAGGCAGAGCTGGTGAGAGCGCAGCAGGGAGCTGCATGGCCAGCGGGGCTCCATAGGCTGGGTTTGGAGGGACAGGTGACAACAGGGTGCCCAGGCTGGGGGTGAAAGGAGCACTGCCAGGGGGAAGGGGAGGGCCCTGGGGAGCCAGCTTGGAGGAAGGTGGGTCCTGCGGCTGCAGGGGTCGGGGTGCAGCTTGCCAGTCCCGGTTCTGCTGGGACAGCTGCAGCAGCTGCCTCAGGCCCCACTGCCGCCTCCCTCCTCTTGCTTCTTGGGTCACTGGTGGCCAACGCAACATGAGAATTGCTGAGGGGGGCTGTTTTGCAGCCTGGGCCCTGAGTCCCTGCCTATCAGCAGGCAGAGCAGGCCTGGGCCTCGCTTCCATGCTCTGCTGAGCAGTGGCTTAAAGGTAGGAAAGTCATAAATTAGTATTAGCTGCTGTGTCCCAAGCTCCTGGGTGATTAGCATTTTTATTGTTTTGTGGTGCTGATGTTGGTCACAGTGGGAGCCTGATGAGGTGGCAGCTTGGGCCCTGGCTTGAGCTCTCTTACCGGGGTGTTCTTCAGTTTGACCTCTTAGCCCTGGGTGCTGTTAGGGTGGTGGGCCAGGTTTGTCCTTCTACTTGATGCCCTGAATGTGCCCTGCACAGGCCTTGAGGTTCTGGACCCTCGTTGGAGCCAATCACAGCATAGCCCTACCTCAAGGGGCTTGTTCTGCAGTTCCTAGGTGTAGTGCAGAATTGGAGGCTCAGAGAGGTTAAGTAATGCCCCTGAGGTCACACAGCCCTGTATCTGAGTCAGGACCGAAACCAGCACCTTCAGGTTTTGAGGCCTTGACCTTCTTGACACCGTCTTGCCACTCGGTCTCCCCTTCCCAGCTGCCCCTCACCTACCCCTGCTCAGCCCCTGCTGGGCTGCAGGCCCACCACCGCCACCAGCTTCCCAGTCCTTTCCTCCATGGGGCCTGCCCCCCACCCCACCCTTGTCACTCATCCCCCTATGTCTGAGCCCAGCTCCTGACCCTCCCCACCCTGCTTCCAGCACTTTCAAGCACCTGTGGAAGCAAGTGGCTCAGAACCTGGACCGGTTCCGCACCTTCCCACGCCTGGCCGGAGGTAAGAGCCCACCCACCAAATCGTGGAGTTCCAGGGATAAGAGGAGGAGCTGGAGGTGATGGTGGGGAGGGGTGAGCCTTCCTGGGGCCCCCACCCGATGGCAGTGCTTTCTGCAGTAACAGAGCATCCCGGGCCCGCCTCACCAGCATCCTAGCTGTTCATGACCAAGAGACCATGGTTGCTTTTTTTTTTTTTTTTTTTTTTAACTTTATTTATGTTATGACGAGCTCAGCCTACCGTGTTGGGCTGGTGCAGCATGTGGTGCCGGGGATCGAGCTGCAGTCCCTGTGGTTGCCTTAGCTTCTCTAAGCAGGTGCTTTAGACCACTAAGCTATCTCGCCGGCCTGACCATGGTTTCTTTATGTCAGATGTCTGCAAGCCGCATGTGGATGGGACGCACTTTAGGAAAGTGCCTTGACTTGGAGGGAAGGGAGCCTGGGTCACGCGGTGCACAGGCAGTGAGCTGGGGCTGGAGGCGCCTGGGGTGGCAGAGGGGGAGGGGCAAGATCAGCTGCAAGAGCTCCAGCCTCCAGCCACGCCTGGCACTGCCCGAGCTTCATGAGGGACTGGGGGGTGGGGGGGGCTCCTTTTTTTTTTGGTGGTACTGGGGATTGAACTCAGGACCCTGCACTTGCCAGGCAAGCACTTATCCTACTGAGCTATCTCTCCAGCCCGGGGTCACCGCTCTTAGAACCCCTTTCGTTCAGCCTCCTGATAGGAAGTTACGCTGCCCAGCCAGGGTGTGCGTCTTGGTCTTTCTGTCCCAGCAGTCTTATCTTTGGGATAAAAGTAGTAGCAGAGATAGGTGTGGAGCTTCAGGGTAACGTGACAATGAGGTGCTTCAGAGGGAGCCAGGCAAGAGGTCAGTGCTGTTGGTGGGTGTTTCACTGAGCAAAGAAACCAAGCCGAAGGCTGTGGTGACCTGCCTGGCGCTGGTGACCTTGGGTGCTGTCACCCTTCCTGGGCTTCCATTTCCTCATCTGTGATCTGTGAGGCTGGCACTAGACCAGGACACTGGGTGGACCATGTGTGGGCTGTGACGTGGCCAGGGGAGCAGGGAGGGCCCCCTCTCTCTTCGCTCCTTCCCCATCCTGTTCCCTGCAGAGTGCGGCGGGAAGAACTTCCACTTCGTGCACCGCTCGGCGGACGTGGACAGCGTAGTGAGCGGGACGCTGCGCTCGGCCTTCGAGTATGGTGGCCAGAAGTGCTCCGCCTGCTCGCGCCTCTACGTGCCCGGCTCCCTGTGGCCGCAGATCAAAGGGCGGCTGCTGGAGGAGCACAGCAGGATGAAAGTGGGCGATGTGAGCGGCCCAGCGGGGGGCTGATGGGATTGGGGCTCGGCTGTCTGCTGCGTGCAGGAGGGAGGGACACAGGAGGGCACGTGGGGACAGGCGCGGGGCAGGGGCTCCCTCCCGCCAGCCACAGCAGCTCACCACTGCCGGGCTCTCTCCCCCTCCCTTGCCTGCAGCCCACGGAGGATTTTGGGACCTTCTTTTCTGCAGTGATTGATGCCAAGGTATGCACGGGAAGCAGGGATTTTGGGGAGGGTGGCTCGCCCAGGGTCGGGAGGAGGCAGACATGGTAGGGCTCTAACTTGGAGGCCACTGAGCTGCGCTACCTTGAGCAAGGCACTTGAGAGCCACACATGCACCTGCCTGCATGGGCACGCGGGCCGGCCCGCTGCGTGCTTCCACGCACCCACATGCAGATGCACACAGGTGAGCACAGCCATGTAGGTCCCCGTGTAGCCACCCATGTACATCTGTACAGTTGTCTGTGTGTTCACAGAGACCTCTGTAGTTCGATCCTGTGTGTATGCATCGCACACATAGAGGCATATTTGTCACCCAGAGGCTGCCCTCCCCCCGCCCCTGCTCTGGAGCCTGGGTGCTTGGGGCACAGATGTTTGGGGCTCGCGGGTGGGGAGGCTGCTGCCGGGAACCTCAGCCTCTCTGACACTCCTCGCCTGCTCCAGTCCTTCGCACGCATCAAGAAGTGGCTGGAGCACGCCCGCTCCTCGCCCAGCCTCAGCATCCTGGCGGGGGGCAAGTGTGACGACTCCGTGGGCTACTTCGTGGAGCCCTGCATCGTGGAGAGCAAGGACCCTCAGGACCCCATCATGAAGGAGGTAAGCGGGCAGGCTGCCAGGGCCCCAGGCCAGGATGCCGGAGAACAGCACTCGCAGGGCCTGGTGAGGTGTTTCCTCTCCACTGTCCCTTTACACAGCAGAGAGAGCAGGTCCTGCAGGGAACGTTCATTCTGGGAGGGAGTGGAGCCAGGACTTCAGCTGCAGCCTCCTCCTCGTCCAGCTCCAGTGCTCTGTCCCTGTCATAAGCTGCTGGCCCTGGCTGGGTCCTATGGCGCTACTACTGGCCTGGTGAGATAGCTCAGTGGTGTAAAGCCTGCTTGGGCAAGCTTAGGCAACTGCAGAGACCATAGTTTGATCCTGGGCACCACATGCTGAGCCAGCCCTACCCCCAGGGCAGTCTGAGCCGGCCATAACATAAATAAATAAATGGAAAACAAAACAACTAGAGCGCTACAACAGCTCATGGCCACGCGTGGCCACCCCAGCAACTGTGGCAGCTGATTGCAGTAGCAACAGTGGCTGCAGGGACTTGGGAACACTGACCACCGCTTCTCATAGGAGATCTTCGGGCCTGTGCTCACGGTGTACGTTTACCCAGACGACGGGTACAGGGAGACCCTGCAGCTCGTTGACAGCACCACCAGCTACGGCCTCACGGGGGCAGTGTTCGCCCAGGATCAGTGAGTGGCTGCCTCCTCCTCCAGTAGAGCCTTTCTCCCTGTGGCCTGGCTCCTCACCTCCTGGAATGGTCCCTGGTGCGGACGCCACCCCTGCTTTCTCTGGGTTCCCCCTCAGCTCTGACAGGCAGGCAGGACAGAAAGAGCATGCAGGCTTCATGCCCTCTCACTGGTGTCTCCTCCTCTAGGGACGTCATCCAGGAAGCCACAAAGGTGCTGAGAAACACCGCTGGCAACTTCTATATCAATGACAAGTCCACTGGCTCCGTGGTGGGCCAGCAGCCCTTTGGGGGATCCCGGGCCTCTGGTGAGTGGCTCTGTCCTCCTGTGTCACCAGCAAGAGACCCCAGAGCCCTTATCTCAAGGGTGATAAGAGAAACAGAAATGGGGACAGGCGCAGAGCCCTCACTGTGGGCCAGGCTAGTGTGAGTGAAGGTGCTCCCCACCATCCCATTTTACAGAAGAGAAGACTGAGGCACAGGGGTTGGAATTTTGGTTTCGGCACCTACACTCTTCTGCTGTTTCACAAATGAGCCAACAAGTACAGAAGGAGCCATGCCTCCTCAGAGGGTGCTGCTTCCTCAGGCAGAGCCAGGACTGAGCCCATGGTGCGGGGTTCCCTGGTTCTTGGCAGATGCCCCTGGGGGTCCTATGGTTGTCCTGGGCTCTCACACCCACTGCCCAGGCTAGTGGAAACCCCAGATTCAGGGTGCAGCCCCACAAGATACCCCCCACTTCAGATTCCAGTCACAGCTGAGGGTCCTCCCTGCTTCAGCCAGATTTGGCTACAGAATGCACTCCCACAGGCCACTTTTTTTTTTTTTTTTTTTGTCTTTTTGAGACAGGGTCTTACTATGCAGTTCAGGCTGGCTTTGAGCTCACTTTTGTAGCCCAGGCTGGTCTTGAATTGCACCAGTCCTCCTGCCTCAGCCTCCCAAGTGCTGGGATTACAGGCATGCACCACCATGCCCAGTACACAAACTATTCTTTAGGTTCTGTAATTTGCCTGAACTGATTTATTATGAGAGATAAATATATTTTGATTTTCTGTTCCTTAAATTCTTCTTTAATTTTTGTTTTTTTGAGATAAATATATCTTGATTTTCTGTTCCTTAAATTCTTCTTTAATTTTTGTTTTTTTGAGATAGGGTCTTGCTATGCATTTCAGGCTGGCCTTAAACTCACTTGGTAGCCTAGGTTGGTCTCCAACTTAAAATGATCCTCTTCTCTCAGCCTCATGAGTGCTAGGATTATTAGCCTGTGATTCTTTTATTTATTTATTTTTTAATTTTTGTCTTTTTGAGACAAGGTCTCACTGTGCAGCTCAGGCTGGCCTTGAGCTCATTTTTGTAACCCAGGCTGGCCTTGAACTTGCACTGATCCTCCTGCCTCAGCCTCCCAAGTGCTGGAATTACAGGTGTGCACCACCATGCCCAGCTAGCCTGTGATTTTTTTATTTTTTATTCATTTATTTTTTGCAGCGCCAGGGTTTGAACTGATGACCTTGTACCTGCCAGGCAGACACTTATGCCACAGAGCCATCTCCCCAGCCCCAGGCCTGTGATTTTTTAAAACTGATACATAGCCATAAACTTGTACATGTTAATGTGGTACCACGTGATGCAACACATGTACACCTTGTGTAGTTTTGGACTCAAATCTGTCTTTTCAAACACTTATCATTTCTTTTCTTTTGTTTTTTTGGCTCTCTCAGGGCTGCCTTTGTGGTGGGCCTGAGGATCGAACCACTGACCCCGGTGCTTGACTGGGATTGATGGCAGAAGTGCTTAAACCACTGAGCTATCCCAATAGCCCCACACACTTATCATTTCTTTATGGTGAAAAAGTTCAGACTCTTTTCTTCTGGCTCTTTGAAATGTACAGTGCATTGTCTTGCCTGCTGCTACTGTACCACGCCACGGCAGACCAGAACACCTGACTGCTGTCATCCAGCTTAGCATCCAATTCCCAACCTCTCTATCCCAGTCTTCCCCCGATTCCACTCTCAATTTTGAGCTGAACTGATTTAGAGTAGGAGATTTTACTTTGAGACAAGGTCTTGCTATGCAGTTCAGGCTGGCCTTGAACTCATGGCAAGCCTCTTGCATCAGCCTCCTGAGTGCTACTGGGGTTAGAGGTGTGCACCACTGACCCCCACCAAGCTCAGCTGTTTTAGATTGCACATGTGAATGAGAGCATATGATACTTGTCTTTCTGTACCTGGCCTAGTTCATGTAGCAGAATGATCTCTAGTTCCGTTTGTGTTGCTGGAAATGACAGTTGCATTCCTTTTTTATGGCTGAATAGTATTCCGTGGCATATAAGTACCACAATTTTTGTGTCTATCCAGCAGTTGATAGGTGCTGAGGTGGTTCCCTTTTCCTGGCTACTGTGCTACAGTGAGTGTGAACACACAGGTGTCTCTCTGATGTATTGATTTCATAGATATGGAGGGGCAGGATTGGTGGATTGGATCGTAGTTCCATCTTTAATACTGTTTTCCACAGTGTCTGTACTAAACAACATTCCCACCAGCATGGTGTAGACATTCCTTTTACCACTTTCTTTTTTTGTTCTGGGGATCGAACTCATGACCTTGTACTTGCCAGGCAGGTGCTTATGCAGCTGAGCTATCTCCCTGGCCCTACCACATCCTCATCAGCTCTTGTGATTATTTGATTTTTTGTTTTTTTCTATATTTTAGGGAAGGGTCTGCAGGGTGTTCAGGGTCTCAGTACTAGATCGGATTTGTAGTGATCCACCTGTTTACAGCCTCCCAAGAGCTGAGATTACATGCACGAGCCACCACACCCAGTCTCCATTGCTGTCTCAGTGCGCCCTGGGAGCAGGGCCAGCACAGCAGGCCTGGGGATCAAACCCACGGCCCCTGCACCTGCTTGTAGGTGCTTTAATCCACTCACTGAGCTATTTGGCCTGCCCTCATTTAACTTTTTGACTTTAGCCATTTTTACTGGAGTAAGCAGGTATCTAACAGTGGTTTGGATTGACGCCTTCTTAGTTATTAGTGGTGTACAGCGCTATAGATATAGCTCAGTGGCATAAGCATCTGTCTGGAAAGCACAAGGTCCTGAGTTTGATCCCCGGTACTGGGGGAAAAAAAATACTAGTGCTGTTGAGTACTTCTTTCACATACCTGTCCACCTTTAACAAGTGTTCTTTTGACAAGTGTCTACCTAGGTAAATTGGTCCATTTTAAATTGAATTTTTAGATCTGACCTCCTTGTCAGATGTACACAGTTTGCAGGGTTTTTTCCAACTGTCGGTTGTCTTCTCAGTCTGAGGACTATTTCCTTGGAGCAGAAGCCTTTCCGTTCATTTGTCTGCCCACCCTATTGTCTGCTGCTGTTTTTCTTTCCTGTGCTTCTGGTGGCTCGTCCAAAACATTGCTCATCCATTCTGGGGCCCTCAAGCATTTCCCCATTGTTTTCTTAGAAGCTTCCTAGTTTTTAGTTTTATTTATTTATTTAGTATTAATTTTTTTTAATGTTATTGCTGGCCCAGCCTACCCTGGGGGTGAGGCTGGCACAGCATTGTGTCAGGGATCGAACCATGGTCCCTGCAGTTGCCTAAGCTTGCCTAAGTAGATGCTTTAGACCGCTGAGCTATCTCACTGGCCCAGAGTTTTATTTATTTATTTTAATAATTGTGGCCGGCTCAGCCTGCCCCAGGGGTGGGGCTGGCGCAGCATGTGGTGCCGGGGATTGAGACGTGGTCCCTGCAGTTGTCTCAGCTTGTCTAAGCAGGCACTTTAGACTGCTGAGCTATCTCGCCGGCCCTAGTTTTGGGTTTTAGATTTAAGTCTTCAATTCAGCTAGAGCCTCTTCTCATCGTACTCCGTGTGGCTGTCCAATTTGCCCAGCTATCTGTATGGAAAGACTACCTTATTTGGAGCATGTGCTCAGCACCTTTGTCAAAAATGAGGGGCTTGGGGTCTGGGAGATAGCTCCATGGGGCAAGTGCCTGCCTGGCAAGTGCAACATCATGAGTTTGAAACCCTGTCTCTCAAAAAAAAAAAAAAAAAAAAAAAAAAAATGAGGGGCTCACCTCACCTTGAGCCTCTCTGTTCAGTCCCATTGGTCTTGGTGTCTGGATATTTTTCTTTTGCTCTTTCTTTCTTTCTTTCTTTCTTTCTTTCTTTCTTTCTTTCTTTCTTTCTTTCTTTCTTTCTTTCTTTCTTTCTTTCTTTCTTTCTTTATTTGGTACAGGTTCTCACTATGTAGCTCCAAATCATAGTGATCCTCCTGTGTCGGCCTCACCAGCACTGGGATTACAGGTGTGCGCCACCATGCCCTGACTAGGTCCCTCGCTCAGCAGGCCTGCGGGTGGAGCTGGTGAGACACGTGGTGCGCTTGCCTAAGCAGGCCCTCAGTCCTCTGAGCTATCTGTACGGCCCTTGGGGGTCTGGTTTTTTAA
>PVJA010024335.1:0-31927 GCA_004027025.1 Myocastor coypus
GGGCTGGGCTGGAACAGGAAGTTAGTCGCGGGAACGCAGCGGCGGGGCAGAGGGGCGCAGGGGCTTACCCACGGCGGGTGCGCAGGCTCAGCTCCCAGCGGTGGGGTTTGGGCTGGGTTGGAACAGGAAGTTAGTCGCGGGAACGCAGAGGCGGGGTAGAGGGGCGCAGGGGCTTACCCACGGCAGGTGCGCAGGCTCAGCTCCCAGCAGTGGGCCCACTGTCTTTATCTTAAATCCCCCACTCCTTCCCCCGGTGAGAACCCGTGTGCTGACCCGCTGGTCGGGTCACCAGACTTAGTAACAAGTTGTTTTAATTCATTTGTCACAATAGGCAAACAATAAATCATCCATATAGTAGAAGATTAATACTGAGGGAAATAAACATCTTAACTTTTCCAGAGGTTGGGTTACATAAAACTGACAAAGTGTCAGACTAACATACCTTGAGGCAAGACTTTCCATTGATACCTGGGAGTAGGTTTGTTATTGTTTAGGGAGGGGATCTTTTAAAGCAAACTTCTCTCTATCTTGAGGCTGAAGGGAAATAATATAAAAGCAATCCTTTAAATCAATAATAGTTAAAAACTAATCCTTGCAAATTATACTAGGCTATGGCAAGCCAGGTTGTACCTGATCCACTGACTGAATAACAGCATTAATTTTTCTTAAATCTGTAATTAATCTCTGTTTTCCTGACTTCTTTTTTATAACAAATACTGGGAAATTCCAGGGACTTGTTGATATTTCTATTCTGTCCTTGTTTAACAACACTTGAACTAATTTTTTAAGAGCTAAAAGGTTTTCTTTAGTCAAAGGCCCTTGCTCCACCCAAATAGGCTACTTTGGTAACCACTTAAGGGGGAGAGTGAAGCTTGGAGCAATGCCCACTACTCTTAATTTGAATTTAAAGCAAGGGTCTTTATCTCTTGGGAAATTTCAGGGATCTGTAAAGTAGCACCCCACTGAGAAAGCAGATCACATTTCCACAAGTTCATCACAATGTCTGCCACATAGGGTTGTAAATTTCCTTGCTTGTTATCTGGCCCAATACAGACCAACATATTTTGACTTTGTTGAATATTAGTCATAGTTCCTATTCCTGAAAATATAACAGAAACAGTCATCTTAGGATATTGACAAGGCCAGTCCTTAGAGGATATAATAGAAACATCAGCTCCAGTGTCTGCCAACCCTTTAAAAATCAGGCCTTGAATAGTTATAGATAACTGGGGTCTTTGTCCCAGAAATGTCTGCAACCATACCAAAAAATCAGTGCTTCTAAATCCTCCTTTTCTTTTCTCTGGCATGTTGTTGCCTTTTATATAAGGCAGCAATAGTAACTGAGCAATCCTCTGTTTGCTTACTATCTGAAAGGGTATGGAGGTAGACATCTTCACAAGAATTTCTCCTTCATAATCACTGTCTATGACGCCTAACTGTATAAAGACACTTTTGCTAATAAGGCTACTTCTCCCAATAATCAAACCAGCAGTATCTTTGTATATAGAACCAAAAATATTAGTACAAATTTTATATACTCCATAAGCAGATTGCAAAAACTGATTTCTATTGCTACAATATCTAAGGCCACACTTCCTGATGTGGCATGAAAAAGATCTGAGACCCTTAGTTTTGGCTGATTATGGGGTTGTTCAAAGGAAATTGCTGATATCCCATATTGTTTATCTCTGGGCCCCGAGGAAGAGGGCCCATTGTCCAGTTTCCCCACTGTTGTACAGGTTGTCCATTTTTATCAAATTTGGAGTGACTTTCATTTGCTCAGTGTTTTCCCCTTTTACATTTTGGACACAGCCCTGGTGGCTTAGTTTTTTCTTTACCCTTTTTCTTTTCTTTTTTACAATCCTTTTTCATATATTCCACTTTGCCAAAATTAAAACATTTTGTAAGATTTCGTTTACATGAAGTTTGTAAAGTGGCAGCCAGTAGATTAGCTTTTTTTTTTTTTTTTTTTTTTTTTTTTTTTTTTTTTTTTTTTTTTTTTTTTTTTTTTTTGTCTTTTTGAGACAGGGTCTCGCTATGCAGTTCAGGCTGGCCTTGAGCTCAGTTTTGTAGCCCAGGCTGGTCTCAAACTCGCATCGATCCTCCTGCCTCACCCTCCCAAGTGCTGGGATTACAGGCGTGCGCCACCACACCCGGTGCAGATTAGCTTTCTAAGGTTCAGAACCAATATCATCTGCACAAGCACGAATATATTCCTCCAGTGGAGCACCTTGAGCCTTTAATGGGCATGTAACCTTTTGGCATTCTGAGTTAGCATTTTCTTTCTTTTTTCTTTCTTTCTTTTTTTTTTTTTTTGGTCTTTTTGAGACAGGGTCTCGCTATGCAGTTGAGGCTGGCCTTGAGCTCACTTTTGTAGCCCAGGCTGGTCTCGAACTTACACCAATTCTCCTGTCTCAGCCTCCCAAGTGCTGGGATTACAGGCGTGCGCTACCATGCCCGGCTCGAGTTAGCATTTTCAAAAGGCAAAGTTTGTAGCAACATATCCTGAAAATCAAGTTGTCTGACCATTTTATCAATTACCTCCTTGAGTCGAGAGATAAAATCAATAAAAGGCTCATTTTAAGACTGTATTACTTTAGTAAGACTTTTGAGCTTCTCCAGGTTTTTCAACCTTCTCCCATGCTCTGAGACAACATAAATGTGTCTGAACAATGGCCATATCATCATACTGAAGTTGAGCTGTTATACCAAACCATGTGCCTGATCTGCTTTTATAGCGATAGGTGGATTTTGACCTCTGTTTGTCCTGTCCTGAGTTTCTGCCCCATCTTTCCACCAGGTATGGAATTGAAGATATTGTTCTGGTTCCAAAATAGTATGGCACAATACTTCCCAATCATGAGGAATAGGCCTATGTTCATCTACCAATCCTTGTAAAAGGCCAACAACATAATTAGATTGCAGTCCATATGACATAGGAGCTCGCTTCAAATCTTTGATTATCTGAAAAGCTGAAGGTTGATGATCTCACTGTACATAACTATTTGAGTGTTGTTCATTGGAGGGTGTTACTGAACAGCAACAAGGCAAACTCCCAGTGGAGTTTTGTAAGCTTCTGGGTTTCCCTGGTTCCTTCCTTGTAATAAAGCTTGAGTCATGTGCCTCTAGGTCCAGCAGCTGAGATGGATTGCTTATGCTCATATAGAGGAGCTGAGGGATTAGTTGGGGGAGGAGGCAGAGGTTGAATTTGAGCAAACATTGAAGGTGGATTTCAAACATCCAATCACTCCACCAATTTGGATATCAATTGCGTGAAATGTTCCACATGATAGGATAACTCCCTGATTTTTCTCCAACCCATTCCCCTGGGCTTCGAAAAATCCTCAGAATCAGAGGGCAGAGGCTGAAGAGCTGCAAATGTTTGCTTTATTTTCCAATTCTTTGATTTAGACTCTTCACCGAACAAGGACAAATTAAGGGATGTGGTGTTGTCCTCATGTTCTGTAGTGCCTTCGTCAACTCAAACCTGCCATTCTAGGACTGCCATTCTGAGTCTGAGGAATCAGCTGCAGACTCGATTCTTCAGAGTCAGACTGCAGGGGCTCCAAAGCCAAGGAGATAAGGCTCCACAAAGACCATATGCTTAAAGGAATAGGTTCTCCTTGCTGTTGTGCTCTGTGCAGTGTTTTCATAACTTGCTTCCAAACTTTTAAGTTTAGAGCAGCTTTTCTCTTAGGCTGAGACCAACAACAATGCCTTTTTATCAGGAAAAATAATTCTTCGAAACTCTTTGGTTTCACCTTTACCCCCACTCCTTTGAGTAATGTCTCTATAAGGTGAATATTCTCTTTTTCTATTGAAGTGGAGTTTCCCATTACTCTAAGCTTTTGCCAGTGGTCTTGCCTACCCTGGGCATACTTTTCCCACGTGATCAGGTCTCTCTTAACTCACCCCTGGTCATCTTCCATGCCCTGCGTTGGGTGCCACTTGTTGTATGCTGTGGTCCGGAGACGAAAGAAACAACGAGAAGACCCAATGAATGTAGCTTCGGAGGTCTCACTGAGATCTGTCTCTCTCAAAGTGAGCCCAGAGCTCCAGAAGCATCTCCTTTTTATTAGGACTGTAACCTCTGTTGACCTTCAGTATTTGTTTAATGTTAGGTTCACACAATTATTAAATAAAAGGATTATAAGGAGGGGAGGAGATAATCACCAACACCTCAAGGGTGGAGACATCAATCAGGATAAGCTGTTACCCACCTTCTTAAATCCCATTTTTCTGAAATCCCTAAGTAATACATTATAACCCACCCTAAGCTTTGTTTATTGTTCTTTCCTGCTTTAAGAGTCTGTTTCTTATCTCTACACTGGGAAGATAGCTCAGAAGAATAAGCACTTGTCTGGCAATCACAAGAGCCTAAGTTCAATCCCTGGTTCTGAAAAAAAAAATTACAACGACAGTAAGATACCATCTTACACCAGAAAGTATGGCTGTCATGAAGAAGTTGACCAATGGCCAGCTAGATAGCTCAGCAGACTAAAGACCCTGCTTAGGCAGGCATAGGGAGTGGGGTTTGATCCCCAGTGTGCCATTCTGGCCTTACCCCTGGGGCGTACTGACACAGCGATTGAGACTGGGCATATTTGTGGGCACCTACAATCCCAGAGCTTGGGAGGCTGAAAACAGGATCACCACAAGTCTGATATATGTAATGGGACCTTGTTCCAAATTTCTAAAAAGGAAAATTAAAAAGCCAGCAATAACAAATCCTGGACAGGCTGTGGGGAAAAAGAAACACTTCTCCGCTCTTGGTGGGAGTGCAGACTGGTACAACCATTATGGAAATCAGTATGGTGGTTCTTCAGAAAGCTAGGATTGGAGATCCTATTCAAGCCAGCTATTCCCCTCCTGATTATTTTCCAAAATGAACTGAGATCATCATTCCACAATGATATATGTGTGTCCATGTTTATAATAGCACAATTTGTCCTAGCTAAATTTTGCAAACAACCCAAAAGCCCATCAACTGAGGAATGGATAAAAAAGATGTCATTTTTACACAATGAAGTGTTATTGAGCTGTAAAAAAAAGATAAATTCAAGGTTTTTGCACATTGGAAGCATCTAGAGACTATCTTAGTAAGTGAAATAAATCAGATCCACATGTGCAAACACTGTGGTATCTCACTAGTGCGAGAACCTGAAAGAGTAATGAAAATCTAAAAGTACAACAGATACTGTAAAAGGGAAAGAAATGTTCAATGGCAAAGAAAAACTGAGACGAGAAAAATAGCAAATGAAAGAAGGGAAAAAGATATCTAGGTATATATGCAGAAAGGTGTGAATAACTGTGTTGTCGATTTCTGCTGATCTTTTGAAAGGAGCGGTTAATGCTTCAAATTTTCTTTTTACTCTGACTTTTTTCCTCTTTCGAATTTCTTATAAGTTCTTTGTAACTGCTTTGTTCTGTTTTTTCTTTAAATAAATCTTACACATGTCAGGCCTGATGGCTCATGCCTGTAATCCCAGCACTCGGGAGGCTGAGGCAGGAGGATTGGTGCGAGTTCGAGACCAGCCTGGGCTACAAAAGTGAGCTGAAGGCCAGCCTCAACTGAATAGCGAGACCCTGTCTCAAAAGACAAAAAAATAAAAAATAAATAAATAAATCTTACACATTTATATTTGGTAATCTGAACAGCTAATTTAAAGATAGCATCATTGTTGAATTCCTATTACTCTGTTTAGTGAAATCTTGTATCATTTCTAATGCTACTTTCTCTATCACTATGTTGTATTCCTTAAAAATAAAAATAAACCTTTCCTTCTTTAACTCTGAACATTTTGTCCCCACATCAAAAGAAAAGTAACTAAGATAGGCACCAACTAAATTTTATTATTGTTATTCTCCCAGAAAAGCTCAGATGTTTTGATTTGCTGCTTCAGTTGTAATAATTCAACTTTTATTTGTAGTTTCAAGAATGTAGTTCTATTAAGAGGAAAAAAAATCTCTCTTTGGTTTTTGTCTGCTTCCTAATGATTTGATCTTTCCTTTGGTTGTTTTGGTATTAGGGTCAAACCTTGTTGCTATGCTTCAAGGATAGAATGCCTACTAGTTATACCAGTAATAACGGACCCTGCCATATGCAAAACATGTGCACTGAAATTGGATTCAACAGTTTCTTTTTTTTATAGTTACTCTTTTATAACATACTACTACTGACACAGATAGGCTAAAATGTAGAGGAAAGAGAAAGGGGGAGAAAATGGAAAAGGGTAGATGAGGAATGAGGAAAGGAGAAAAAGAGATAAATGAAAAAAGGAAGAACTTTTTAACTCTAGAGATTTTTTTTTTATAACTGAAGTGTAGGGCTAGTGGAGGAGAGCCTGCAGAGAATATATGAGGGAGTGTTAGATGGGACGTGAAGAGAAGTGTAGCTGGAGACTGAAGGACGCTCTGAGAAGGTTGGAAGGTACTGATACGCTGACAGATGGCTTGTGTGTTCGCACCCTTCATATACAGTTTTGGTGAGGGTTACTCTGACTTGCCCATGGGTTGGTACTCTTTAGATTAAGGTACTAATTAATTCTTATTCTTCTTTTTACAATTATAAGGGCCAGGGAGATAGCTCAGTGGCTTAAGAGCCTGCCTGGCAAGCACAAGGTCCTGCGTTTGATCTCCAATACAAAAAAGAAAAAAAGAAAGAGAAAATAATGTTACTTGTAGGGGCTGGAGAGATAGCTTAGTGCAGTAAGTGCTTGCCTGGTAAGCACAAGGTCCTGAATATCACAGGAACAAAACAAAACAATACAATTATAAACACCTACCATAAAGCAAAGTGAGAGAGAGAGAGAGAGAGAGAGAGAGAGGAAATTTATGCTATTCCAACACAAAATTAGGATTCTGACAGCCCTGTATGTCTTGCAGCCTGGCTTCCACCACTGTGCTTCCCTCTCCCCTGTGCTCAGGGATGTGCAGTGGTTCTGGCCTACAGGGGAGTCCGGAGAGTGTCTACATCTGGCCCTTTCCTCCACCTCCACCCCGTGTAGATCGCTGCCGTGCTCCAAGGTTCTTCTTCTCTCCACTCAGTCTACAGCCTGGTATTACAGATCTGCTCCCCATCGTTTGTTCAGTTCTTGCCCATGAGTGGGGAGGCGTGACAATCTCACTGGGCTACTGGGCCTACTTCCCATTGCAAGCCATATTCTGCTTTATTTTGATTTTGCCTGTACAGGTGTGACTGACTGGTGCTCTTGCCTTTGCCTGATGCTCAGATCCCCTCGGTCAAGTTCAGGGGGGCGGGGGTGTGGCCTGCTTGTCTCAGCTCCCTGTGCCAATTGGCTGACCTCTTCTCCTTTCCCTACACACATGAGCCCTTGTACTGCTGTTCTCCTTCCACACTCTTCCTGATACACCACGCTGGGACCTGCTGGCTGAATGACCAGTGTCTGCTTTCCTGCAGTGCTTCCTTCTCTCTTCACAAGGCATCTTTCCCCAGGCTGTGCGCCTGGTGTTGGCTTTAGAGGCCTCTGTGCATAGCAACTCCTAGTGAGGCTTGGTAGGGGCCCCTTTACGGGCCCTGGATGATGGGTAATAGGCAGTGAGCACGCTATCCTGGTGCTCAAAGAAGAATGGGAAAGTGCCTCCGCTGCTCTAATTATTTTCCTCCATGTGGTGTTACTGTTCACAGCGATGCCTGTGTAACAGAAGCCCCCCAAATACAGCTTTTTTACCATTCATTTCCAGGTCCCGAATCAAAGGTTGAGGCAGGAAGATCAGTGTGAGTTTGAGACCAGCCTGGGCTACAAAAGTGAGCTCAAGGCCAGTCTGAACTGCATAGCAAGACCCTGTCTCAAAAGAAAAAAAAAAAAAAAAAAAAAAAGTAGTGTGTTGAATGTTAAAACTTTCCTCACCTGCTTAGGCAGACCCAGGCACCAGAAAGCAATCCACAGCCTGCCGTTCCAGCTCCACCCCTGGAGCAGGTTGAGACAATGAGACTGGGCATGGTGGCGTGGCCTTCTAATCCCAGAGCTTGGGAGGCTGAAAACAGGAAGATCACTACGAACCCAATCTGTATAGCAAGACCCTATAGACTCTTTGCTAAACACATAGAAAGAAAGAAAGAAAGAAAGAAAGAAAGAAAGAAAGAAAGAAAGAAAGAAAGAAAGAAAGAAAGGGGGCCGGCAGGATGGCTCAGTGGTCTAAAGCGCCTGCAGGCGGCTGCAGGGACTGCGGTTCAATCCCCGGCACCACATGCTGCGCCAGCCCTGCCCTCAGGGCAGTCTAAGCCAGCCATAAAAATAAATAAACAAACAAACAAAAGTTGTGAAACAAGAAAAAATAATAATAAATAAAATAAATTTTAAAAAAGAAAGAAAAGAAAAGGAAAGGAAAGAACTTTTGAAACTTTCCTAGTTCAACTTTTGGGGGGGGGGGGAAGCAGGGTTCAAACTCACAACCTTGCACTTGCCAGGTAGGCACTTGTGCCACAGAGCTATCTTCCTGGCCCCCCTAATCCAACTTTCTCAGGAGCTCACTCATGCTTTTTCTGATATTATTCACCAGCTTTCAGTCTTTCTGGTGCCCCCAGGTCCCAGAAAGTCAAGAGTCTATTCTAGCAGACTGGCCTTGGATGAGAAGGTGATATTCTCACCTGGGCATTAGATCCTCTGCCAAATCGTGTATGTGCTGGGCCTGGGGTAGAAGAGGCATTGAGGGCAGAGGTGGCTCTGCTTTCCTTTCCAAAAGTCCTTGATACTGGATCAAGCTCGGCGGGCTTCTCCTTCAGTTTGCCTTCCCATATGGAGCTTCCTTTGTCTCTCCCATTGCTGTCTACCTGTGTTCTCCAGGGCACATCCTCAAGTGTACCACAGCGTCACTTTATCTGGAGACATCTCATTAATATTAACTCCTGCCTGCCTCAGCCTCCTGAATGTTTCTGGCCTATACCCAGGCCATAAGAAGATTTATGGTGTTTACAATGTTTTAAAATTTCTAATTTTCAATACATTGTTATAAAATATATTAGTATCTAGAGAGAGCACCATATAAATACCAAATTAAAAATTGAAGCTAGCTGTGGTGATGTGTCCTTATAATCCCTCCACACTGGGAGGTGGAGGCAAGAAGATTGCAAGTTGGAGCCCATCTTGGGCAATTTAGTGAGAACCTGTCTGAAGAGCAAAATTTAGAAGAGCTGCAAATAAGTTCAGTGTGATAGCTCTGGGTTCCAACTCCAGTACTATAAAAACAAACCAATTTTTTTTTAAAAAGAAGAGAGATAAATGTGGCAAGTTTGTTTTAATATCCAAAAAGTATTAGAAGTGTTACCAAAGTGAACAGGATTCATGTCACAAATATGTGCATGCCAATATACCCACCCCTGGTCATTCCTCCAGCCTATGCCCCCCTTTTACTTAACCTCCTCCTCCTCAACATTGAAGATTATCCACACTGTACAGAGCAGAGCAGCTGAGTGGATGAGTGTCCACTTGACCCAATACCTCCTTTGCTGACATCTCCCACATGGACCCTTTGGCACTTGAGTTGACAACCCCTTCCTTAAGCCTTTCATAAGTGACTCTAGACAACATTTCTGCTCTCTCTGACACCAACCTTGCAGCTGGGGCCTTCTTGGTCCCCACATTATATATTTTGTGCATGTACAGACCGCATGGATCAAGTGCTAATTTATCATCGTCCCTGACTTTCTCTGTTTCATAGGTCATATCTTCTAGAAGCTGCCTAAGACTGACTGACTCTATGTGCAAGTTTCCTGGAAAGTACTCTTAGGTGCTATGCTGAGGAGAATTGAGCATAGACAGATGCTTCCTAGAAGCCTCACAAGATTCCATGGAGAACTGGAACTAAAATTGCCTTTCAGAATCAAACTGAGGCAAGGTGGTCTGGAATATAGGATTGATGACTTGATAATGGGATCAAAAGAAGGCGTGGCTTCAAGCAAGATGGCTGCCCTGAGCCGTAGGAAGCTCCTGTAGAAAGACAACTGAGAGCTATACTGGGGATTGAATAGAGGGCCTTTACAATTTTTTTTTATTTGAGGATAAGGTCTTACTAAGTTAAGTCATTATGTTGCCTGGGTTGGGCTTAAATCTATGATCCTCTTGCCTCAGCCTCCCATTGCGCTGAGGAGTATAAGGTGGCACCATCATACCTGGCTCGGAAAGGCTTTGGTTGGTTGGTTGGTTGGTTGGTTGGTTGGTTGGCCTTAGGAGGGCAAATCTGTTTCTGTTTCAGTCAAATATGGGTCCATTGGCTGTTCTAGGATCCCTGGTAGCAGAGCGCACACCTGGATTTGCCAGGTTGTCCTAGTACCTCCCACCGCAGGGGCACTTTCCCAGAAGGTTCCTCAGCGCTCCGGCCACTTCCTTGTTTCTCAGACTGTAGATGAGAGGGTTGAGCATGGGGGTGATCATGGTGTAGAAGGCAGAGACCACCTTGTCTTGCTTGGAGGAGTGGTAGGCCTGGGGCCGCATGTAAGTGATCGTGGCAGCCCCATAGAAGAGCGAGACAACGGTCATGTGCGAGGAGCAGGTGGCAAAGGCCTTCTGCCGACCTTCAGCCGAGCGCATGTGCACCACAGCCACCAGGATCCTCAGGTACGAGGCGGAGATGACCGAGAAGGGCAGCAACAGCATGAGCACACAGCACACATAGATCATGGACTCATACAGAGAGGTGTCGGCACAGGCCAGTTTGAGCACTGCAGGGACCTCACAAAAGAAATGGTCAATCTCCTGTGAGCCGCAGTAGGGGAAGCGCAGAGTGAAGACAGCCTGGATCAGCCCATCGACCAGGCCAAACAGCCAGGATCCTGCCACCATGAGCTGGCAGGTGCGGGGACTCATGACTGCTGAGTATCGCAGAGGGTTGCTGATGGCCACATAGCGGTCATAGGCCATGAAGGCCAGCAGGAAGCACTCATCGCCCAGCAGTGTGAGGAAAAAGAGGATCTGCAGCCCACAGCCTGTGAAGGAGATGGAGCCACCGCCCAGGAGGAAGTCCGCTGCCATCCGCGGCACGATGGTGGAGATGAGCATGAGGTCCATGAGAGACAGCCAGCTGAGGAAGAAGTACATGGGGCTGTGCAGGCGGGAATCCATCCTGATGAGGAGGATCATGAGCCCATTTCCACAGAGCGCCACCAGAAACATGGTCATGATGATGGAGAAGAGGAAGGCGTGCAGCGGCGAGTGGGTGAAGAGGCCCAGCAGGATGAAGTGCGAGATGAGGGTCTGGTTTGCCGCCAAGGCCATTACTCTTGTGTAGGGTGCACCAGAGAGAAGCAGAACTGGAAATGGGAGGTTCACATTTATCATCTTCACGCTGAGGATGCTACAGCTTTGTGCAATGTATCACCCTCCTTGGCTTGGCTTAGGAAAAAATACATGAGCTGCTTAGGGAGGAAAAACTGATCTCTAATGAATGCAGTTGTGAAACCCTCGGATATTTTTTTTTTTTTTTTTTTTTTTTTTTTTTTTTTGATACTGAGGATTAAACCTTAAGGAGTGCTACATCCTCAGCCCTTCTTTAAATTCCATTTCGAGACAGGCCTTGCTGAGTTTCCCAGGCTGACCTAGGATTTGCAATCTTCTTGTCACAACCCCCGGCTTAGCTGAGATTATAGGTATGTGCCATGGGGCCCGGTGGGATGGCTCAGTGGTCTAAAGTCCCTGCTTGGGAAAGCTTGGGCAACTTCAGGGACCGCGGTTCGATCCCCGGCCCCACATGCTGCGCCAGCCCTGCCCTCAGGGTGGGCTGAGCCGGCCATAAAAATGAGTGAATAAACAAATAAAGGTTCTGAAACAAGAAAAGTAAAATAAATAAATATTATAGGTATGTGCCAACATACACGACTAGCTTCTGTATGTAGCTGAGCAGTCAAATTTTTAAGGTGTTTATGCTAATGAGAAAGATGCTTCTGCCTCTGATAGAAATTAGTTAATTCTCTGGCCCTGGTGGTTGCTTCTAGGTGAACAGTCTCACTTAAGGATTTTCCTTTGTGGAGAAAAGTAATTAAAAAGCAAAAATTATCATTTGTGTAAACTGACATATTTGCATGATCCTTCTGGTTCTATTTTTTTGTCTTAAATTGAAATGATAATACTGCTGTATATTAGAGGATGATAGAAAAGATCGCAGGTGAGAGCAAAAGCAATTTGTACCGATGTAGAATTGAATACAGCTGTCATTATCGGAACATTTCTTTATGTGCCAAGCCCAGTGGTGACCCCCCTGCTACATCCTCACAGTTAATTCTTAAAACTACTCTGAAAGAAAGGGATTATTATTACCTCATTACACACATGAGGAAACTGATACAGAGAAGTTTTTTTCAGATACGAAAGATTGAAGTGGTTTTAAGATGCCTAGAAAGCAAAAAACTAGTGGTACCTAACATAAACTCGATATCCAACATACATAACTCATTCAACAACTAGACCAATATACTATGTTTAGTCACATAATAAAATAGTATTTTCTCAATGGGATATCAGTGACACTTTAATTAATAGAAAAAGGTTAACTTAGTATTCTTAAGTATTTTCTAAAGGCTAGAAGAAAGTATGACAAGATATTGTCAGACCAGTCTTCCTGTTCTGTTTTCTCAAAAGAGTTGAACACAGGGCCCGGCAGGATGGCTCAGTGGTCTAAAGCACCTGCAGGAGGCTGCAGGGACCACTGTTCGATCCCCGGCACTACGTGCTGTGCCAGCCCTGCCCTCGGGGCAGGCTGAGCCAGCCATAAAAATAAAATAAACAACAACAACAAAAAAGAGTTGAACACATCAAGAGCAGTACAATTTACCTAGCTAAACCACTGAAAAGGCCCATTTACTTATGAATGGGTAAATAAAAGGTAGTATTTATGCATAATGGAGTACTACCTTACCATAAAGAAGAATTATGTATCTTGAGACAATATTAAACGGAACATACTAGGCATGCAAGCTTCATGGTCTCTGTTATGTAAAAAACCCAAATGTGACCAAAGAGCAAGGTAAAAGGCAGAAAACAGAAGCAGGGAGAGAGCGCCTCTGCAAATATGAAAGGCACCAAAAGAATGCGCTGAAAGGGCCTGAGAAGAGGGAAAGGGCATTTAAAAAAGAAAAAAGACATTTTATGGACAGGCACCAACTTTCTGTGAGAAGAAGTGATTATTATGTACCTCAAACATGTACTACTAAAGTGTAAAAGTTGAAAATTAGAAAATGATGTCTACTTAATAAGAAACTAGATTTATAAATTATAGGTAAAAAATTTTGAAATTTGAAATAAAACTTTAAAATTTTTTAAAAAAGAGTATCTCATTGCCAATTGCAACATAAACTATACAGTCCATAGGAAAGAGCCTTAATGCTAAAATTTATACAATTTTACCAAAAATCATCTTAAAAGTCCCAAATAAAGCTATGAATGTTCTTTGATAAAGGCTCAACAGTGTAAGGATAAAATATCTTCTCAAAGTTAATCTATTAAATCCATGTAATCACAATTAAAATCCCAATAAAATATTTATACTTCAATAATGGAAGTACAGAGGCTAAAATTCTCTCAGAAGTCCCTCACAATCAGAAAAACTGAGAGCAGGAACGTGTTCCCAGCTGGACAACATTGGTGTATTTGAAACGTGAGCGTGGAAAGTATCCCAAGGTACAGTGGAAGTGGCAACTAGGCAGCAGTAAAGGAGAAAAAAAATAGGACCCCCTAAGTAGAAAGCGGAAGGTGCCCCCTCCAAAAAAAAGGGCAAGTCTGGTTTCTAGTTTACAACAGTATAAGCAGATGCACTTGCAAGAAATGTCTCAGAACCTGATTTATCCCAAAGGCAAAAAAGAATCACATAGACCAACCATCCATGCAGGAAGAATTCTGTTTTCATGGGGGAGGGGAGAAAGGGAAAATATTTGCTTTAAGGATTGCCCATCGGTTTTCCCTCCCAGGTACCTGAGGATTACTACTGGTTGCTCTAGTGATGCAGGCACTCAAGAGCTCCAGTTCTAGGTTAAAATGAATGGTTAGATTTTCCTTTTCAGTGGCAAAACCCCACTGGACAGAGAGTAACCAGACACAAGGAGAACAAGTGAAAAGACAATGCCAACATCAAGAACACTGTCTTGGACACTGCAGGCAGCTACGTGGGTAGTTACTGGCCTGAAAACCTAAGGAGGCTGAGTTCTAAACTGTAAGAGAAGAGTAACCACAGCCCCAGTAGAAGTTGAGGTCAGGGAACATTGATAATCTGAACAACTAAATAACAACCATTACTGAATTCCTATCATTTTATTCAGTGAAATTCTGTATCATTTTTTTCTTTTCTTTTACTTTTTTTATTCTCTTCAAAATTAAAAAAAAAAAAAAAATCTTCAGGGGCCCAGCGGGATGGCTCAGTGGTCTAAAGCCCTTGATTGGGAAAGCTTGGGCGGCTTCAAGGACCGCGGTTTGATCCCTGGCACCATATGCTGTGCCAACCCTGCCCTCGGGGCGGGCTGAGCCAGCCATAAAAATGAGTAAATAAACAAAGAAAGGTTCCGAAACAAGAAAATAAATAAATAAATAAATAATTTTAAAAAAATAAAGAACACTAGTATCAAAGGCAGTAACTATGAAAACTGGAAAAAAAAATCTTCAAAAAGGTGTTGTTTGGAAATGTACTAGAGATTCACAAGGATGGGCCTTATCCTCCCACACCCTGGTTGAAAGCACAAGACTGGTTCTCAGGGCAGGTGAAACCTAGAGTTTCAAGGTCTGAGAGGCCAGGGGAATGGTGGGGCTGTGAACATGAAATGTGCAGAAAACACAATGCCTGATGTCTGGAGCTTCCAGACCCGGATTTGTTCCCCACGAGTGGGAAATTAGAAATCTTCTCCTTACCCAACTAAGATTTTGGCCCAGAAAGCATCTAAGGATAGTAATGTTGGAAGTTAAAACTTCCATATCACTCAAAGTAAAGCTACAATTAACATGAACTACCCACATCCTTAAGGTGAATGGGTACTCAACAGGAATATGAGTAGAAAACCAAGGGTCCACAAACATCAAAACATTTTCTCAAGAGAATAAAAACCACCAAAGCAATACAAATAAAAGGAGACTGGGCCTGGTGGTGCATACCTGTAATCCCAGCTCTTGGGAGACTGTAAACAGGCAGATCACTACAAGTCTGAGTTAGTAGTGAGACCCTGAACACCCTGTAGACCCTGACCTAAAAATACAAAAGCAAAACAAAACAAAGCACTACTACAGATAAGAAAAAAAAAAAAAAAAAGAGAGAGAGAGAGACTCTTCAGGGAAACAAAAAGTTCTGAAGAAAATCCTTAGTAACATGAATGAGAGAAAGGAGATATAAACAAATTAGAACAGAATGCTATAGAAAACAGCAGCAAAGGACAAAGAGAACTTTCAAACATAAAAAGACATTTCTGAGTGGTCCTATTTCAAAGAATTCATCTTACAGATATTGTTTGTTGTTTGTTTGTTTTGAGATAGGGTCTTACTATGTAGTTCAGGCTGGCCATGAACTCACTAGGTCCCAGGCCGGCCTGAAACTCATTACAGTCCTCCTGACCCAGCCTCCCAAGATCTGAGATTATAGGTGTGCAACCTGTTTTTGTTGTTTGTTTGTTTGTTTACTTGCTTGCTTGCTTTTGTTTTTTGAAACAAATTCTCACTATGTAGCCCCGGATGACCTTGAATTCTCAGTGAACTTCCTGCCTCGGCCTTTTGAGGGCTAGGGTTATAGATGGGCCCCAATGTACCCAACATGTTAAGATATACTTACACATACACAAAAGTAATATGCAGACAAGAAGAACACTTTCTTATGGTTGAAAAAAAAGTTGCCTACAATGGAAATATTTATCAATAAAAGATTGGATGAACAATGTAATAAGGCAAATAAGAGACATAATGGTGTTGCTTCTGAAATGTTCATAAAGAATTTTCTCTAAGTTGTATTATTTTTAAAAGTATAATAATGTGAGCAGGACATCATGGAATCAGATAATTTATTATTTTATATAATCAAATCATTATGAATGTTCAATCCCTGGCATGCTATACCAGCCCAGCCCCCAGGGTGCACTGAGACGGGACTGAGAATGCACATGGTGGCATGTGCCTATAGTCCCAGCTCTTGGGAGGCTGAAAACAGGAGAATCACTATAAATCCGATATATGCGGTAAGACCCCTGTAGACCATGTCCTCAAATACATTTTTTCAAAAAATCATTGTACTGGTCTGGACTTGTGGGAGAATATTTGCTTTACAAGTAATAAAATGCTGAGTTCAATCCCCAGTACAAGAAAAACAAAATTACTGTTCTGAATTATATATCTCATAATATACCATGTAACATTATAAAATATTATATTTTGCTTATATTCATAAAAAGTAAATGTGTATATATTTACATGTATCCATAAGCATATTTTCCTTTCTTTTCCTCTTTGTCTTTTTCAGACAGGGTCTCACTATGCAGTTCAGGCTGGCCTTGAGCTCACTTTTGTAGCCCAGGCTGGTCTCAAACTCACACTGATCCTCCTGCCTCAGCCTCCCAAGTGCTGGGATTATAGGGATGTGCCACCATGCCCGGCTCCATAAATATATTTTCTAAAATAAAATATAAGAAACTAAAAGTACTGCCTCAAAGGAAAATGTTGGAAAAATCAGATTGCTGAGATTAGAAAAGAAAAGTCTTTAGATGCACAATACTTCACCTTTGGAATTTTAATCTTTGTTAAGCAAGAACTTCGTTGAAATAAATATCTGAATGCAAAGCTGAAGCATTACCTAATATTTTTCAGGGAAACTGAATAGGCAATAATCAACATATATGCACAACACATTCTAGTTACTTAAATAATAGCCATTAAATAATAATTAAATAATAGCTATAAAATAGTTTTGGAAAAACAAAATCTAGGACCTGTCCTTAGTGGTACATACCTGTGGTCCCAGCACATGGGAGGGTGAGGCAGGAGAACCCCAAGTCTGAGCTATCCTTGACAAGTTAGCAACTAGACCTTGTCCAAAATAAACAGCAACAAGAAGTGGGGATGTAGTTTGGTGCAAAGGCAGAAAGCATCGCCGAGCCACCTCCTCCTCTTCACACACCCTGCTCCCTTCAGGACTTCTCAGATCAGCCCCAGCCTATCGTTGGGCTTCTCAAGCAGCTGTTTGCACCCTGACAGAGGCAGCGATCATGCCCTGATGCTTCCCTGCTTGCTTTCCATCCACGGGGGCATCCCGCGCTCATGTTCCAGAGCCTGGCCTCTTGCAAGTGACTACAGTGCCGTGTAAGGCTGCAAGGCCAACCTCAGCAGTCAGATATGCAAGACCTGCCTGTTCAGTCAGTCAGTTTCCAAAGAAAATTCAATGATAAACATTCCGCTTACTAAATAAAATATCATAAAATATTTGCGTGCCACCGTCTGCCATTGTCTTTCAATGTGTCTCTGGCAGCAAGACTCGCAATCATGTCTGCACCATCCTAT
Source organism: Myocastor coypus (assembly GCA_004027025.1). Taxonomy (NCBI): domain Eukaryota; kingdom Metazoa; phylum Chordata; class Mammalia; order Rodentia; family Myocastoridae; genus Myocastor; species Myocastor coypus. The sequence continues at coordinate 17,472 of PVJA010024335.1, forward strand.
CTGCATGGAATGGCTTCAGGGCTGAGCGTCTCCTGTGTGGGGCACTGCACTAGAGAAGCAAGCAGGTGAGGTCTCTATTTAGGAACTGACACGCTCATGACCCTGTTCGCTGTTCATCTGTTCAATTCTCCTAAGCTTCATTTCTCCATCAAATGTCTCCTTGTCAGCTGTGTGTGTGTGTGTGTGTGTGTGTCCTCATCTTTCTCTCTCTCTCTCTCTCTCTCTCTCTCTCTCTCTCTTTCTCCTTCCCCCTCTCCATTCCACTGCTCTGCTCATGGTGTTCATCATAGCAAAGGAGCTTATTAATCAAGTTTCCAGTAGCTTTTAGAGCACCAGAATATTCTAATGTGGGGGAGCATAGGCCCTAAAATGTATGAAAATATATAGCTCTGAAAAGGTCATTGCTTTTATTATTCTCTTTAAAAGTGAAAATACCTCACCTGTTGCTGTTCAGTTAGTCATTTTGTCTGATGGTGAGGCTTGCATTGTCACTGGTGGATTCTAATTTTCCCAGCAGATGGTACATTAATAGAGCATGAGGTCTTTGTGGCTCTGTGTGATCTGTGTGCATTCTCACCTCCTCATACCAGAGCACACAATGCTCAGGACAGGCACCCATAGGGCAATCTCCCTGCCCTTAAGAATTCCAGGGAGGACATTTTCATCAGCTGAGCTGAACCACAGCAGGATTCCTGGGGCCCAAGAGGTGACACCAGATCCTGAATGATAACAGCAATATCCAGGGCTGTGCAGAAACTAACCGACATTCCAGGCTTAGAAAAGCAACAGAGGAAGGAGCAGGCTTGATGAGGAGTCGAGCCTGGCCAGCAGGCAGGGCGGAGTTCTTCTACAGAGGGAAGCAGTGAGAGAGCTGGTCTTGAATGCCAGCCTGAGGAGTTGGAACTAAAATTCAATGAATTAGTATTTCAGTAGCCCTAAGAATTTGGTCGAAATAAGTTTCACTGAGCTTTACTTCATCTAAAACATCAGGGGAAAAATAAACACTTTCCTATTCCTATAATTATGCATATTAAAATATTTAAAGTGCTCAGAGGCAGCAGGCACTTGCCTGGTTCACACCAAAAAAGCTTAACAACTAAGGTCTATTGTTGGCCTTTGTAAAAAGAGCAGAACTAAGATGACAGCAGAACCAAATGGCTTAGGGACAGGGCGAGTGGAAAAGACTGATCTCAGTTTTGACGATCTAAGAAGGAGAGAGCTGGCTACTCACTGAATGAACTTAAGCAAGTTCCCTAATCATCCTGAGCTCCAATTTCATCATCTACACAATTAGGATAATATTTTATTTTAAAATATTTCTTTCTAGAGAGACTGTGATGATCAGATAGCACAATATATACCTCCACAGACCCATACCTGGTGCATCACAAGTACATAATACCTATGGAAGCTATTAAGAAGTCCATGACCTCCATCATTTACTAAGCCCTGGATAAAGGTGATTGCAGGAAGAATGTTAGAGGAATGGAGGCTTTTAAAGGCATGATGCATGAAACATTAGAATTTATGGTTGAAAATGAACTTAAATTGATCAGACAAACTAATCTTTGCTAGTGAAGGAAGTTCTGCTCTAATGTAATATAAATCTTAACTACCAGATGGGATTCAAATTTACCCCTGAAAAAGCCTTACCAGGTAACTACATCATATATAGATTTCAGTTAGGAAATAATGTAAGGCAGGAACTTCTTCCTGTAATCATCAGATCAAATCTCTACAAAGCTCCTGCACGTATAAAAAGACTGCTATAGAAGAACTCCTTGGAATGTTGTTGGCAAGCTCTGCACTGGAAAACAGGGGAATTGCACCCACAAAAGAGCTTTCTCAAACAGAAGGAAAACTACAGACTAGTAGAGATGGAAGCAGACATGTTTTTCCCAATAAGAACAAAGTCCTGACTAGTCTTTTTTAAAAAGTAATGTAAGAAAGAACATAAGAACAGAAGAAGACAACAACTGGTTTCTAAGAATGGAAAATGCAGATAGATGTGGTGGATGGACAGAAGCAGAGTTTATGAACTGTCTTTCAGACAAACGGTATTAACCAGGAACAGATAACTCTCCTAGTGCCATGAGGAATCCAGGAAAAGTCATTAATTTTAGCAATAACAGCCTTTGTTTAATCCTGCAAAATAATTGAAAAAAAAAAAAAATAAGTGCTTCGCACTTTTCCTAAAACTTGTGATGTGACCCTGGGAAAGTCACTTTCTCTGTAACCCTCAGTCTCCCCAGCTACAAAACAACTGAGCTGCATAACACTTCACGGCTTCTCTAATTTTATCCATGGAATACAGAATTAGGATATGGAACCCAATATTTTCAAAGTCAAAGTTTACCATGCAAGAATTCTCCATCTCAAGAGAAATAAAAAGCAACAGAAGAGCAGCGATAGTTTGCAGATGAACAGGTATAATTAAGCACATGATAACACAGAAGGGAGGTACAGGACACAAAGATAAGGAGCATTACCTGAAACTACAGAGCCAGTGGCATAAGGCAAGGTGTGGGAATCAGCAGGGGAGCATTCCACACAGAAGCTCTGAGTCCTTAATGAAGTCTTCACCACACCCTTGCTGGTTATACTGATCAGCAAGTTAGGTCTGTAAGGCAGTCTTGGTGCAGGAAAGCTGGTGCACATCCATTTCCTGGAAAGAAACTGATCTGAAAAAGAAGTAGGAGGGTTATGGAAATATAGAGAAGAGATATTTGCGAAAGAGAGGAAGGTTCATGGTCAGTACTGTGTAAACTTTCTATGTTATAAAAATAGGAGCAGTGGAAGGTATTGGCGTACTCCATGTGTAGAGATAGGAAGCATCCTATGCCTTTCATGAGGACTTGGAAAGGTTGAGGAAGTGTGTCAAGGTTGGATAAAATGATGGCAAGAAGAACCACAGGAAAACTTGAAAAGGGGAACACCATCTAAAACACTGGCAAAATATTTAGGGGTTAAGTAAAGGCCTTCTAGAACCAACAATCAAAACAGAGAGCTCATCTATCTCACATAGTAAAGAACTGAGCTGGAGTGAGATGGACTGGGTTGGGGGTACCTCTTCGTTAAGAGGGAGCACAGAACTTCTCACCTACTCATAAGATCCTTTTCTGGGTCAAGTGTAGTGCCTGACTCAGAGATTTTATTCCCTGCTGTGTCTCACTCCCACCCACCATTATCTCCTCATCTGTGACTAGGGAACGTTTCTTCTATTTTCACAAGTCCTTTGAGACACGACCTTTGCCACACCTCTGTGCTCTGTCTCTGACAATTAAACCTCCAAGGAACTTCATGAAAGTTCTCTATTCATTGCATATAAACTAACAAACAAACTCTTTCCCAAGGGAAGAATGAGTAGAAAATTATTGACTGAAGATTTGTATGGCCTGTCTAGGAAGACTTGGCTTCCCTCCTTTCTAAAGGGAAAGGTTTTGTTTTTCTTTGACCCACTTTGGTGAGATAGATAGACAGAAAGAAAGAAGAAAGAAAGAAAGAAAGAAAGAAAGAAAGAAAGAAAGAGAGAAAGACATAGATCTATCTATCTCTCTATATTGATATCAATATAGAGCAAGAGATAGATATATATCTATAGAGATAGAGATAGATATAGACATATTTTCAACAGAACATTTCCTAGAATACACCAGAACACCAGCCCTCTTCATCCTTCTGCCTCTTTCCCTTGCATAGGCTAAATGAGGAAGTCCCTTACAGTGTTACCCTGATCCATCTTATCTCAGAGCTCAACTCTCCTGGAATTCAATGCTGCCCCCAAGAAAGTAAAATAATATGAAAACACAAGAAAACATTCTTTCTCCTCACTTTCTTTCCCATTTTCCTGACAACTCAAACAAAACAGGCTTCTCTCACACTATGAAACTTTAAAAAAAAATATAGCACAGACACTAGGGTTTGAAGTCAAACAAAGCTAGATGGAAATTTTATTTAGATGTGTGCAATGCATTAACCAATCTATGTTCCAGTTTCCTCATCTATAAAGTGAGAATAATGGTGTTCACTATAAATTTTTGTTGTTATAATCAAACTGAATGAAAAATTTAAAATTATGTCCTTATTATACATCTAAGAATTGTACTCTTAGTATCACTGTGCTCCATTCCCTCCAAACTTGAAAGCAGAAACAAAAACACATACCTTAGAAAAGCAACTAGAAAACTTATTAAGCAAACCACAGAAATCTAGAGTAAACAACAAAAATAAATGCTTAAGAGAAAAACCTGATTTGCAAAGTCACCACGTAGAATATTCAAATTTTCAAATTTTCAGTAAAAGACTATGTAGCATGAAAAATTAAGAAAGTATAGCCCATATACAAAGAAATAAGCAGAAACTTTTTAAGGAGGCACAAACATGAAGCTTATTAGACAAAGACTTTAAACCATCAGATTATTCAAAAACCTAATTGAAGTATAGATTTTAAAAAACGTGGAGGAGGGGCCTGAGGAGATAGTTCCATGGCACAAGTCCCTGCCTGGCAAGTGCAAGGTTCTGAGTTTGAACCCCAGTCCCAGCAAAAAAAAAAAAAAAAAAAAAAAAAAAAGTAGAGGAAACTAAGAATTTTTTTTTGAGAAATAGGCTTTGTCTTTTCTGTCTAAACACATGGGGCTGGACGTGGTGGCTCACACCTGTAATCCCAGCACTTGGGAGGCTGAGGCAGGAGGATCAGTGTGAGTTCGAGACCACCCTGGGCTACAAAAGTGAGCTCAAGGCCAGTCTGGACTGCATAGTGAGACCCTGTCTCAAAAAGGCAAAAAAAAAAAAAAAAAAACAGAGTCAAATAGATATCCAGGGAATTAAGAACTCCATTGAAAGCTGGAAAAACTACTTGAATCAAAATAAAGATAAACTTTCAGATCTCAAAGACAGCACTGGAGCTAACAAATATGTAAGAAAAGATTTCTTAAAACTAAGAAGGAACCTGGAAATAACAACTCAGCAGCTATAAAAGGACACGAAGAAAAATAATATAAGAATAATAGATAATAGTGAAACAGCAGAAATTGTACAAATGACATAAAAAGGGCATGAGCAGACATACTAGCAAAAAATTTCCCAAACATGAGAAAACAAATTAATATACACAAAAGTGAGGCATATACAACTCCACAGAACCATGATCACAATAAAGCTGCACCTAGACACTTAATAATCAAGATTTCAGAAATTGAGCAAAAGCATAGAATATTAAAAGCTGCTAGAGAGAAGAAAGAAATAACCTAACATGGAAAGGCCATCAGAATCATGGCAGATTTCGCAACAAAAACCATTAAATCAAGAAGAGATTGGAGTGAAATATTTCAGGTCCTCAAAGAAAATAACTTCCAACACAGATTGATGGACACTGCAAAACTATCGAATGCGAAGATGAGATAACATCATTTAAGGACAACAATGGAAGAAATTCATGATCACCAAACCAACCCTACTGAAAGTACTAACAGATATTCTAGAAAGAGACTGAAGTGCTCACAGTTTCAAGAACAACAGAAACAAATCTCCAAAACGAGTAATTAAAAAGAGGGAACAGTAGGAAACCTGTAGCAGGCAAATAACATGACAAAATAAGCCAACATGTATCAGTTATAATCATCAATGTAGACAACTTCAACTCACCAATCACAGGAAACAGATGAGAAGAGTGGACTAAGAAACAACATCCAACAATATGCTGCATACAAGAAACACATTAACTCAAGAGGAAATTCACACACTAAAAATCAAAGGATAGAAAGCAATCCTCTATGCCACAGGAAATCAGTAAAAAGTAGGAGTAGCCATCCTAGCTGCTGACATTCACTTCAAAGCAAAAAATCATTCAAAGAGACAAAGAAGATTCCTACACACTTGATAAGGGGAAACTGCAAGAAGAAGAGATAACACTGATAAACATATGTTCCCAATGCAAGAACATCAAACTACACAAGACAAATTTTAACAGTCATGAAAAATCAAATGAGCAATAATACTATTGCAGTGGAGGACTTTTTCATGCCACTGTCACAAAGACATAGGTCAATCAGGCAAAACAATCACCAAAGATAATGAAACTAAACCAAATTTGCAAAGAAATTGACTTGGTAGACCTTCACAGAGCATTCACCCAACAACAATAGAATACACATTCTTCCCATCTGCAGAAAGGACATTCTCCAAAATAAACCATGTGCTAGCATACAGAACACTCCTAAGTAAATGCAAAGGAACTGAAATTATCCCATGTATACTCTGACCACAACACAATGAAACTCAAAACTATTGGCAAAATAAACTACAAAAGCACCATAAACACACAGAAAGTAAATAATAACCTCCTAAACAACCAGTGGCTTACAGATGAAATTAAAGAATAAATTAAAAAATACTCATTGTCAAATGAAAATGCAGATGCAATCTACCAAAACCTGTGAGGTGTAATGAAAACTGTCTTAAGAGGAAAATTTATAGTGGTAAATTCCCACATTAGGCAAACAGTATTAGCTCAAATAAACGATCTTATGCTGCACTTCAAGTTACTACAAAAAGAAGAGTGCATTAAGTCCAAAGCTCAAAAAAGGCATGCAATGATAAAGATTAGAGCATAAATTAATGCATTGGAGATGAAGAAAACAATACAAAGAATAAATGAATCAAGGAGTTGGTTCTTTGGAAGAGTACATAGAAGTGATAAACCGCTAACCAACCTAACAAAGGAAAAGGGCAGGAAAAAAAAAAAAAACCTAAAATTCATATAGTAAGGAATAAAACAGGAAAAGTCATTAAAGACCCTAGAGAAATTCAGGAGATCATCAGTACCTACTTCCGAAATGTTTACTCTCACAGGATGAAACAGACCAAATGAACAGCTTTCTAGATACATATGAAATGCCAAAATTGAGCATTTTTGATATACAAACTCTGACTAACCCAATAAGAAGAAATAAAGTTGAAAATGTAATAAAAAAAAAAAACTACGCACAAAGAAAAGCTCATGTCCCAACGGATTCACAGCTGAATTCTACAAGAAATTTAGAGCAAATTTAATGCCAACTTCTCTCAAACTCTTTAATGAAATCTAAAGGCAAGTAATTGGAGGCAAGTGTTACTCTAATTCCAAAATCAGAGAAAGATCCAACTAAAAAAGATAACTACACCTTCAACCAGCAGCCAGCAGACAGGCCTGATGCCTGCTGCAACCTCCTACCTCCACCCAGCAGCCAGACATTTGAAACACATGGGCTGCCTGAACCTCTTTCCAGCCAGCACTCAGGCCTGGAGTGCAACCCTACAGTGGAACTCCCAACAGAGAGGTTAGGGGCAAGATCAAGCCAGAAATCCAAGAACCGATCAGCTTGCCAGTAGGGCACAGTGGTTTCACCTCCACAGGCTATAGCGGTAAGAAGCTGAGACCCAAGCCAGGCCAAGCTAGACAAGTTCAAAGTTGGTAGACTCGGACTGGGTAAGCTGAGACACTCTGCTAGACTCAGATCTATCAAGAGACGGGGCAACAGGTAAGTAGCGTGAAAGTCTACCTGGAAGACTCCAGGTACATCAAGCAGAGGTGATCAGACAGTTACTTAGGGCAACTAATTTAAATACAAATTCAAAATTTAATATCCACTTAGCTATACAGTCATAATGCTTGCTCTTATGGTCTAAAATACAAATCCATTAGTTACAAAAAGTTTGTCAGTTGCTAAATCTCACTTCCAATTATTAGTGTTGCTAATTGTAGTGCTGTAGATACAAAGCTGTAATTGCATTAGCCAAATCCCTTGTGTAATAATATCAGTAGGTGCTAAGGTAATTACTGCACTAAAGCTCTACACCAAAGGTCAGAGGACAGTCCTGTATAAAATGACAAAGAGAGCGAGCAAAATTTATTCTCAGACCCTGAGCCTACCGATAACAAATATAGAATAGCATAGAAGAAAAGGAAGCCACAATCCTGAAATCTCTAAAATTACAGCAACTGAAATAAAGAAACAACTGCAAGAAGGTATAGAGAAAATAATATTAGAGATAATCTCCGAAGTAAAGAAAGATATGATAACCATAATGAAAGAATTACTAAGTACTTCTAGTGAAGATACTGATAAAAATGTAGAGGAGAACAGAAAAATGATGGAATCCTTGAATGACCAATATAGCAAAGAAATAGAATGAATGAAGCAGATTCAAAGAGATATACTTGAAATTTAAAAAAGCAATCACAAGCTGGAAAAACTATTTGCATTAGAGAGAAGATAGACTTTCAGACCTTGACAACACCATAGAGATAGTGAAATAGTGGAGATAGTGGAGATAGTGAAAAACTAAGAAAAGATCTTTTAAAAACAACTAAGATGCAGGAAAAAATAATTCAACATCTATAAGATGATGCAAAGTTGAACAAGAGACTAATAGACACCAGTGAGAAAGAAGGAATAAACATAAATGATGTAAAAAATATATAGAGACAGAAGTAATAGTGGAAAACTTCCCAAATATGGAGAAACAATCTGACGTTCAGATAACCAAAGCAAACAGAACTTTAAATAATATCAACCAATTAAAACCACACCGAGACATATAATAATCAAGATGCCAGAAATTCAATGCAAGAGCAGCATACTAAAAGCTGCTAGAAAAAAAAAAGAAACAGATCACATTTAAAGGAAAACACATCTAAATAATGGCAGATTTCTCTTTATAAGCCATCAAGTCAAGAAGAGCATGGAGGAAAGTACTTCAAGTCTTGCAAGAAAACAAATTCCAATCCATACTGATATACCCTCCAAAACTCTCAAGTTTACTGGAGAAAAATGAAATACTTCCATGACAAAGAACAACCAAAGCATTTCATGAGGACCAAGCCAACCCCACACAGACTACTACAAGATATTCTAGAGACTGATCAAAACAACCATAACTGCACGAGTGAGAAAGGAAAAAACCCACAAACATTTAAACACAAGAGAAAAATAAGTAACCAACACAAGGAAAATAACATGTCCAACATAAGTCAATACATCTGTTTTAACTAATAATGTCAATGGACTCAATTCAGCAATTAAAAGAAATAGACTATCAGTAAGGATGAGCAATCCAACAATATGTTGTATACAAGAAACACACTTAACCCATAAAGAAATTCAAAGGCTGAAACTCAAAGGATGGAAAACAATACTGTATGCATCAGCACCTCAGAAAAAAAAGCAGGGGTAGCTTTTGTCCTGTTCACAGACAATCTGTACTTCAAACCAAAAATGATCAAATGAAGTAAAGAAGGCCACTGCATACTGCTTAGGGGAAAAATTCAAGACAAAGAGGTAACACACATAAATATGTATGCACCAAACACAGGAGCACTTAACTATATAAGACAAATCTTAATGAACATGAAAAATCTAATATTTAATATCACAATCCTAACAGAAGATTTCAACACCCCCTTATCCGTAAAGGATAAATCAAGTAGACAAAAAATTAGCAAAGACATAGCAAAACTGAACCAGACCTTTGAACAAATGGATTTAGTGGGCATAAACAGAGTGTTCCACCCCACCATGTGATTACAACTTCTTTTCAGCTGCATATAGGAGGTTTTCTAAAGTAGACCACATACTAGTTCCATAGATCATACAAGTATATACAAGAGAACAGAAATTATTCCATGTGTATTATCTGACCACAGTGCAATGAAAATGAAAATAAATGACAAAAGAAACCACAAAAACCCATAAACACATGGAAATTATTTCAGAACCTTTGTTTATTCACTCATTTCCATGGCCGGCTCAGCCCGCCCTGAGGGCAGGGCTGGCGCAGCATGCGGTGCCAGGGATCGAACAGCGGTCCCTGAAGCCGCCCAAGCTTTCGCAAGCAGGCGCTTTAGACCACTGAGCCATCCCGCCAGGCCCCAACACATGGAAATTAAATAACATCCTCTTCAGCAACCAATGGATTACAGATGAAATTAAACAAGAAGTTAAACGTTATCTACAATTCAATGAAAATTCAAGCATAACATGTCATAATTTGTGAGATGTAATGAAAGCAAATCTTAGAGGGAAATTCATATCTGTAAACTCACACATTAGGAAAACTGAAAGAGAACACAAAGACCTATCTAGAACATATAAAGAAGTAAAATTGACTCCCTGTCCTGGTCCCCAGTCCCCGGTCCCCAGCCCACCAGGCCCGCGAGCCCACCAGGTAAGGACCCTCTGTCCCTCTGCCCCTCCTTTGCGGTCCACACCTCACTTCCTGGGCCGCCCCCCCCCAGCCCGTCACGCCCGCGCACCGGCTGGGTCAGGATCCTTGGCCCGCCTTCCCCTTCCCCTTTCCCTTTTTTTTTTTTTGAACCCCTCCTGCCCAAGCTCCACTACCAAACCCATTATACATCTTGTCTGGCAACCGATCTGGTCCACGAGCCTGCCAGGACTCCTCAATTCCAAAGCTCCACCTCCACCTACAGATCAGACCCGAGGGGCTTCACAGCACCCAGAAGCCCGAGCTCTGACACGAAGCCGGGAACTTCTATAGGAAAACCAACTTGGAGGCTCCAGACCAAAGGCCCATAGACACTTACAGCACAACGCCACCAAAGTGCAGAGGTCGCTTTCATACAAAATTATAACAAGAAGTAGGATGCAATCTCAGAGCCCGAGCCCACCCAAATCAAATACAGGAGACACTACCATGGAAGAAAATGGGAATCATGCAGATGAAACCTCTGAACTGGTAGCATCTGAGACAGACAGACAAGTGCCGAAACTTATAGAGCAACTGAGATCAGGGGTAACATCTGAAGTAAAAAAAGCAATACATGAAGTGGAAAAATGGCTGGAGAAATGTATAGAGGAAATCAGAACAGAAATAATATCTGAAGTTAACAAAGACATGTCTAAATCAATAGCATCACAAGGAGGACAACAACTACAGAAAAGTAGAGAGGAGAACAGAACAGAAATAATCTCTGAATTAGAGAGAGAAAGAACAACCATAATGAGAGACTTCAATACTGCTAAAGAAGACATTGATAAAAAAAATTAGAGGAGAATAGAAAAATGATGGAGTCCCTGACGGAACAATACAGGAAAGAAATAGATCATACGAAACAGGTTCAAAGAGATATACAAGAAAATAAAATCTCGATCACAAGTTGGCAGAGCCACATGAACGAAAGTGAAGATAGAGTCTCAGATCTTGAAGACACAGTTGCAGCCAGTGAAAGAGTAAGTAAGGATCTTTTAAGAACCAGAATGCAGAAAAAAATAATTCAACATCTGCAAGACGATGCAAAAGTGAACAATGTGAGATGAATAGGAATCAATGAGAAAGAAGGACTCAATACAAATGATATAAAAGGAATATGGGCAGAAGTAATAGCAGAAAACTTCCCAAATAAAAGAAAACAATGGGACATTCAGATAACTGAAGCCTACAGAACTCCAAATAACATCAACCCAACTAAAAACACTCCAAGACATATAATAGTCAAGATACCAGAAATCCAGCTGAAGAATAATATAATAAAAGCTGCTAGAAAAAAGAAACAGATCACATTCAAAGGAAAACCCATCAGAATAACAGCGGATTTCTCCTCACAAACCATGAAAGCAAGAAGAGCATGGAGCAGAGTGTTTCAAGTCCTCCATGAAAACAAAGTTCAGCCCAGACTACTATACCCGGATAAACTCTCCCTCAAGTATGAGGGAGAAGTGAAATATGTCCATGACAAGGAACAACTAAAGAATTTCATGACATCAAACCCAACACTACACAATATTCGAACAAATATTTTAGAGAGGGACCAAATGACCCAAATTCAACAAATGAGAACAGAAAGATCCCACCAAATAGTATAACCAACTAAACATAGGAGGAAAAAGTGGTAAACAGTAGCAAACAAGAGTCATATCAACCATAAGTCAATACATTTCAATTATAACCATCAATGTAAATGGACTCAATTCTCCAATTAAAAGAAGTAGATTTGCAGAGTGGATAAGGAAACAGAATCCAACAATATGCTGTATACAAGAAACACAGGTAACTCATAAAGAAACTTATAGGCTTAAAGTTAAAGGTTAGAAAATAATACTACATGCTCCAGCACCTCAAAAAAAAAAGCAGGGGTAGCAATCCTGTTTGCAGACAGTCTAAACTTCAAATCAAGATTGATCAAACGAAATAAAGAAGGCCACTGTATACTGATTAGGGGAAAAGTTCATGATGAAGAGGTAACACTCATAAATATGTATGGACTCAACATGGGAGCAGCAAGCTATATAAAACAAACCTTAATGGACGTGAAAAATCTCATATCCAGCCAGACATGGTGGCGCATGCCTGTAATCCCAGCACTTGGGAGGCTGAGGCAGGAGGATTGGTGTGAGTTCTAGACTATCCTGGGCTACAAAAATAAGCTCAAGGCCAACCTGGACTGCATAGTGAGACCCTGTCTCAAAAAGACAACAGAAAAAAGAAAAATCTCATATCCAATACCACAATTTTAACAGGAGACCTCCACACTCCCTTATCTGAAAAAGATAGGTCAAACAGACAAAAAATCAGCAAAGAAGTGTCACAACTGAAGCAGAATTTGGAACAACTGGACTTACTGGACATACACAGAGTGTTCCACCCAACCACTTCAAAATACACATTCTTCTCAGCTGCACATGGGACATTTTCTAAAATAGATCACATATTAGTCCATAGATCATGCTTAAGTAGATGCAAGAAAACAGAAATTGTCCCATGCATATTATCTGACCACAGTGCAATCAAATTGGAAATAAATGACAAAAGAAACCATAGGAATTCCAGGACTACACGGAAACTAAACAGCACTCTTCTCAACAACCAATGGGTTACAGATGAAATTAAAGAAGAAATAAAAGAGTATCTACAGTTTAATGAGAATTCAAACATAACCTAGCAGAATTTGTGGGATGCAATGAAAGCAGTTCTCAGAGGGAAATTCGTAGCACTGAACTCACACATTAAGAAAACAGAACGGGAACAAATAAACAATCTTACACAACACTTAAACCGACCAGAAGCGAAAGAACAAACGAAATCCAAAGCCCGAAGGCGGGAGGAAATTATAAAGATTAGAGCAGAAATCAATTCAATTGAGACGAAGAAAACAATACAAAGAATTAATGAATCCAAAAGCTGGTTCTTTGAAAGATTAAATAAGATTGATAAGCCCCTAGCTAACCTCATCAAAAAGAGGAAAGAAAGGACTCAAATTCAAGCAATAAGGAATGAAAAGGGTGAAATTACTACAGACCCAGCAGAGATACAGAAAATCATAAAGAGTTAATTTGAGAATCTTTGCTCTCACAGAATTGAAGCCACAGATGAAATGGACAGATTCCTAGAAAAGTACAAATTACCAAAACTGAATCCAGAAGATATTAGAATTCTCAACAACCCAATAACAGACAATGAAATACAAAATGTAATAAAAAGCTTACCAACAAAGAAAAGTCTGGGACCTGATGGATTCACCTCAATTCTACAAGAAATTTAGAGAAGACATAACCCCAATACTCCTCAAACTCCTCAATGAAATTGAAAAAGGAGCAATCCTTCCAAAATCATTCCTAGAGGCAAGGTATCATTCCTGATACCAAAACCAGAAAGACATGTAACTAAAAAAGAAAACTACAGACCAATTTCTCTCATGAACATTGACGCAAAAATTCTCAATAAAATCCTAGCCATTAGAATACAACAAATCATCAAGAAGATTATACATCACGACCAGGTAGGATTCATTCCAGGGATGCAAGGATGGTTCAATATATGCAAATCTGTAAATGCAATACACTATATCAACAGAACCAAGACCAAAAATCACATGATCGTCTCAATTAATGCCGAAAAGGCCTTTGAAAAAGTGCAACACTCATTCATGTTCAGAGTCCTACAGAAAATCGGAACAGAGGGCCTCTACCTCAACCTGATAAAAGCCATCTACAACAATCCAACAACTAGCATAATTCTAAATGGGGAAAAACTGAAGTCTTTTACTCTCCAATCTGGTACAAGACAAGGATGCCCCCTATCGTCACTTCTATTCAATATAGTTCTGGAGTCACTAGCTACAGCCACTAGACAAGAAAGAGAAATAAAAGGAATAAGAATAGGTAAAGAAGAAGTAAAACTTTCACTATTTGCAGATGACATGATAATCTATTTAGAAGACCCAAAGAACTCCACCAAAAAGCTACTGGAATTAATACACAAATTCAGTAACATAGCAGGTTACAAAGTCAACACACAAAAGTCAGTGGCATTCCTCTATACAGATAACAAGCACACTGAGAGACAAATTAGAGAAACAGTACCTTTTATGATAGCACCGAAGAAAATGAAATACTTAGGAATCAACCTAACTAAGAAAGTAAAAGACCTTTTCTTTTTTTTTTTTTTTTTTTTTTTTTTTTTTT
>PVJA010024336.1:0-31964 GCA_004027025.1 Myocastor coypus
AAAAAAAAAAAAAAAAAAAAAAAAAAAAAAAAGGGGGGGGGTGCGGGGGGAAAGGGAAGGTAGGCCAAGTATCCTGACCCAGCCAGCGGTGGGGTTTGGGCTGGGCTGGGACAGGAAGTTAGTCTCGGGAACGCAGAGGCGGGGCAGAGGGGCGCAGGGGCTTACCCCCAGCGGGTGCGCAGGCTCTGCTCCCAGCGGTGGGGTTTGGGCTGGGCTTAAACCTTCAATTTTTAACATTTGCTTGTATAGGCAGACAATTGTGTTTTCCAGCAAATATGTGGCTACAGTGTTGATTTTTCCATTCTCTGATAAAAGTCAAAGGTATCATTCTAAAAATGTGGTTGAAATTTTTGTTTCTTTGACCAGATATAGGAAATATATGGATATAAAGAAATATTTTTAAGGGCCGGACAAATAGCTCAGTGGATTAAGGTACCTGCAAGCAAGCACAGGGGCCAGGGAGTTCAATCCCCAGGCCTGCCATGCCAGCCCAGCCCCCAGGGTGCATTGAGATGGTATTGAGACTGGGCCTGGTGACACATGCCTGTAAACTCAGCTCTTGGGAGGCTGTAAACAGGCAGATCACTATGAGTCTGATCTAGTAGTGAGACACTGAAGTAGATTTTTCCCTAAAAAAACAACAGAAAAAAAAAAAAAAAACAAAAAAAACCCCTTATAGATTATTTGATTTTCAAAATGTTTTTAAAAGTAAAGAATTTCCCCATAAGCTATATTGTGGTATGTATCATATATGCCTTGAAAGTATAAAAAATGAAACTGACTTGAAAGTTGTTAAAAACAGAAAATAAAAGATGGTATGGATTCTCCATTGACATCAATTGGAATACTAAGACTAAGCTAAAAAGAAATAAAATACCTAGCTTTTAAATATACTTTAATGACTATGAACTTATCACCATTAGCTATTGCCAGAATTAGAAATACTCAATTTTTCAAAGCAGGATTGAACTGTTAGGGCCAATCCCCTTGTAAAATAAATCTTCCATAGGCTTTCTTTCAGACTGAAACCCAAATTTCCATGTATACAACGTGGAAAGTTAGTTTTATCTAAAGCCACCTCAGAAAAATTATCCTTTGTTTTTTTGTGTCTGTTCAAATGCTTTCAACTGGCAAATAATGAAAGCCCCTCCGGGCCCGGCAAGATGGCTCAGTGGTCTAAAGCGCCTGCTTAGGAAGGCTTAGGTGGCTGCAGGGACCACGGTTGGATTCCCGGCACCACATGCTGCTCCAGCCCTGCCCTCAGGGCAGGCTGAGCCAGCCATAAAAATAAATAAACAAACAAAAGTTCTGAAACAAGAAAAAAAAAAAAAAAAGAAATCTGCAAAAATAATGAAAGCCCCTAACTGAAAATGTCTTTAATAGTAAGTATTGTTCCTTTTTTAAATCTCATATGATCAAGAAGATATGATTTTTCTGGATGATTCATGTTGCAGTCTAATTGTTTTCAGACTCAGATTCTTTTTTGTCTTTACATTTTGTAGACCTGTGTTCTTTTGTCTTCAGACTTTCACCTTCTTTTTCTCAAGATGGTAACTGTTGTGTTCTGGTGTCGGTGCCAAAAGAAACGACAAGAAGACCTGATGAAGGTAGCTCAGAGGACTCACGGAGACTTGTCCCTCTCGAAGTGAGCCTCGATCCTCAGGAGGATCTTCCTTTTATTCAGTGTTCAAGAACAGGAAATTGCGTAACTGCTTTGGGGAAGTTGAAAACATTCCAAGCAGGGGAGGAGACAACCAGAACTCCCTGCAGGTGTCCTTGGGCTCTATTGTTCTCTACTAAAGATACTTTGTCCTTCTTTCTATATTGAACCAGGCAGGATGTTTTTCTCAGCACTGGGATAGCTTTTTGCCCGCACAAAGGGAAGCCTAGTCCCACCTGCACACACTGGATCAATTTTATGGCTTCCTGCCAGCTCCCAACATACAACAGTAACTTTAGTTCTAAGAATTTCATCTTAGTATCAAAGAACTTAAGATTTTAAGAGGAAAAAAGAAAAGATCCTGGGTGTGGTGGGATATGTCCAGCACTTGAGAGGTTGAGAATCTCTATGAGTTGAAGTCTATTTTGGGCTATCAAGTAAATTCAGAGCCAGCATAGTGAAACCCTGTCTCAACAAACAAACAAACCAAACCAAAGCAAAACAAAACAAAAGCAAGGATAGCATTTTTTGAAGAATTTAAGAACACTTGTCACTAGCTGCAACTACATCTCATACTCATTTCTAAGGGCCTAAAAATTTAGAAGTCTGAAGTTTGATGTTGATTAATTGAGAGCCATAGCCCTCCGTCACAGAATGAACAAAATTAGGGTTCTGTTATCTTGATAACCCTTCAAGGCTAATTTTTATCATAGGCACTTAATACCTTTAACTTCTTGAAAGATCCTGTTTTGGTAATCATTTCTTCCTGCCTTTATTTCCAATCTGTCTTTTTGCTGTTTTATATCAAACTCAGTTTTATTCTTCCCAATAATAAACCTCTTTTTCTGATATCATCAGTGGCCACCTAATTGCCTAATTCTTTGTGGGGTTTTTGTTGTTGATTTTTCTTTATATTCTCTATATCATTTCTTTGTCCTGTATTCTTTATTATTTCCTATATTAATTGGACTTTTAAACATAGAAAAAGACAAATTTTAAAAAAATAAAAATGAGGAAAAAGAGAAAAAAGTAGGAAAAAATAGGAGGGAAAAACCAAAACAGGTTCGAAATAGAAGTATATATAAAACAGGATATGTTTTTGTTTATTGATGAAAATGTAACTGGAGTCCTGTAGGAGCAATTGTTGGTTATTCACTAATTTAGTGTTTATGATGACTTTACAGAACTTAACTAATTTTGAATAATGAGAACTATAATTTTAATTGTGTTGTTGACTGTTTAAACTGAATTTAAGTAGCAGTTATAGAACCAGCAGATGTTTCAGATTCCACAGAATGAACTTTAAAAGCTTTACTTCAGAAACAAACCATTATTGGAATTAACTGATTTTACTATTTGCTAAATTTCCTGACAATGATAAATATCTAGTTATCATTGGACTGAAGTTTTTCTGCTCATGGAGCCATCAAAATAACAGTTGTCATTTTACTTTGAGTGTCTAAATAATGATAGTTTTGAATAGGAACACTTTTTTAGATAAAAAGAATTCTGCTTTAGAGTGTAAAACATTTCTCTGGGAGGCTGAAACAGAAGGATTGCAAGATGGATCCCAAACTGAGCAACTTAGTTGGGGTATAGCTCAGTGTGAAGGTCCAGAAGTCAGTACGTAATACCATAGTAAGCAAAATTCCTTTTCTATCTGCTTTCATTGAATTTGTGTCTTTGAGCTAGTCAGACATGGTGGGTAATTTTTCTGCTCCCTTTTTCTGAGGTGGCTCTGTACTATCTTGCGTGTGATGTTTACATTATAGTATGCCAAAGTGTCATTCAGATTTCTCCACTCAGTAGGTGAATATCTGGCTTCACTGCCTGTGTAACTCACACATGGGTCTGGGAGATCATGGCAGAGTCTGAAATTGAATTATGAATAAGCCCCAGGCATTTTTTAGTGGTACGACAAAAACCCATTGGAAAATGATGGCATGAGTTAAACCTATCTCTGGTAAACTGATATACATGGTCACTTCAACAAACATGTCCTTTCAAAAATCTTATGATATCAAACTATTCATTACTGTTTTCCCATCAAAAAGGCAGTACCTTTAAAATGATTCACTTGGTTATAAGTAGTAATTTCCATAGCATTGTGCACACAAAAAAAAGGAATGTAAAACATACTTTTTAGTCATTTTTGTTCATTTTAGCATTTCTTTGTTTTGGAAACATTCTCTTATTATCTTATAGCTTTGGATTAAATTTTGTGTGCTTTTGCTTTTAAAGATAATAATAGCAATAAAGTATGTACTTTCTCTTAAATTAGTTCTTTTTATATGAATACAAATACAAAGCATTTTAAACTTAAATTTGTTTATATATATATATATATATATATATATGATAAAAGTGGATTATCTGACTGATTATAATACTTTATGTTCTTTTACAGAATTAAAGAGATTACTATATATCTTATGACTAAGAACTTTGGGAAATAGGTAAGTAACAAGCAATTTTAAAATGATGTTTTTGGTAAATTGAGTAATTTGATTTTGCATTCTTAGCAAAATAGGCATATCATCAGTTATTTACTTTTTGTGTTAAATAAAGTAACAGCATCATGTTTACATGAATTTTCATGTACTTTTTTCTGATATTCAATACTGTATTTTCCAGGATATTTTAGGTTTCTTTCCTGAAATGACTATTAAAAAGGGCATTATTAATAATTATGACAATTGTGGCATACACCAGAACTTAACAGCATTAAAAAAATGTTGAATACTGTATAATACCCTGAACACTGAAAAAAATTGTTAAAAGCAGAGTATAATTTAGTTCACAATAATGTACACATGTATGATTATATAATATGTTAATTTTAGGGAAATAGGGTGAAGTGTATGCAGAAACTATATAACTTTATAACTGTAAAATTATTTTAAAGTAGCTTTGAAACAAAATGTCGAAGCTTGAGAATTGTAGTTCAGAAATAGCTCTTTTTATAATCATTTGAATTAAATATAGATTATTAATTCCCTTAAAAATTTAAACTTCATGAGACAGATATGCAGGGAAATATATAATCAATATATTTCATTTTTCATTTCTTAGAAATATGATATCTGTGAATATCTTGTGCTTGTTACAAGTTATTAAATTACCTTAATATACTTGTGTTTTCTTTGATTGTTTAGCACTTTCAAATAATGCATGTAGGCCCTGTAAATGGATCTTGGTGTGTGATTATTTTTTCTTCTTTTTGTTAGTGTACTGTTTAGAGACAGAAAGGCCAGTAATGTGACTCAGTAGTATGGAATTGAGACCTTCTTACTCTAGTTTTGTTCAGTCACACCTACTAGAGCTTATAGGTCCAGTACTAGACACAATTGACCTATTGTTAATCAGTATGAATAAAGATGAACATAACTTTTGCAAAGCCTTTCAGTAACTGAGCTAAAATAATACAGAATTGATTGCTGTCAGATAATAAAAATTGTTTCCAAAATTGGCAGTGCTAAAAGACCAAACATAAGAGAACTCTGTAGTTTTCTAAAACTATCATATAACTTTTAATTAATAAAAAATGGCCTGATTTTATGCATGGCTTCCTGTGTCTGTTGCTAACTTTAATGATTTTAGTTAGTTTTTAAATTTTTTTTTCTGTGTATTTAGTACAGAGTCTGTAGGGTCTCACTACACGAATTTGACTTGTAGTGATCCTCCTGGTTTTAGCCTTTCAAGAGCTTGCACTGCCACACCCAGTCTCAGTCACCCATGGTACACCCTGGGGTGGGACCAGCACAGCATGCTGGGGATGGTACTCTGGTCCCTGTATCTGCCTAAGCAGACCCTTTAATTCACTGAGCTATCAGACCAGCCTTTTAGTTAGTTTCATAAAGAAAAATGAGTGTTAAAAACAGCAGGCCCTGTCCTGAATGACTTACAGTGTAAATGCCAGGCTCAGAGATTCCTGTTGGCCTTGATAACCTTTAGAATTGGTATTATCAACTCTATGTTAATAGAATTTCTGACTCTGGTTCTTAGTTGTTTAAAATGATTATTTTAACCTCAGTGGGAATTTTAGAAGAAAAGAGAGCATTTTACATGACAAGCTTAAATTGCATTGATCATACACTGATTTATGCAAAGCAAAAAAATCAAATATAATTTTTGTTATGGTATGCTAGAACATTAGAAGTGTTGTTCTACAGAAAACAGAAAAATAAAAGGGATACTATTACTAGACAAGAAAAAGGAAATAAGGGGAAGAGCATGTGAAAGAGGGTAATGGGGCATGGATATGCATATTTATATTATATAATGTAGTTTAGAAAGTGTTTTTAGGGATATTTTCCATTCAGTAGCCTATGATCATCAGAGTATAAATGAGAGACGTTAATATATGCTGAATATTTGTGTGCAAGGCTCTTTTATTATCTGATTTAATTCTCACTAGATCTAGAAGATAGATTGAAATTTCTTTTGCAAGTTAAGCTTGGAGAGTAGCAGGTGAGATTACAGGGCAGAAAAACAAGGAGTCTTTTGTGTGTGCTACACACAATTCATATTGTTAGCACCTTCCAGGAAATTCTGACCCGTTTTCATGGAGGTGTGTTAAACTTCAGATTACTTCCAACTTTTCTGAGTATGAGAAACTGTTTATGTTAGGAGACCTAGAGCAGAATTCTCCTAGGATGCCTAGCCTGGATAAGGTTTCCTATTCCTTGTTTGAACCTTGATCAGACTTAATCTACAGTCTCCTAACATGTTCTCTGTCACCTGAGTATTTGCAGAACGCCTCCTCATTGTGTGCTTCATTTATTATGTGCCAAAAGCCTTTGGCAGCTCTTGGGAACATGCTCACAACTTGCCTTTTGGTCAGTTATTAAGCAGTTAGTTCTTAATTGGCATGGGAACTTGGATGCCAAAACTCAGACACCTGTCACAGACTAAGGTTGTCATGCATCTGACAGGTGAAATGCAGCTTTCCAGACTGTCCCTTGGTCAGGAATCAGAAATGGAGAATCTTAGTTACTTTTCTCATTGCTCAGACAAAATAGCCAACACCCAAAGTTAAAGGGAGAAAGGTTTATTTACCTCACAGTTTGTAGAGGTTTCAGTATAAGACTTCAAGACAGGGTGGCTTAACAGGGGTATCACATAAGAAAAACGTTTATGGCAAGCAGGGAACATCAAAAGCAAGAAGCAAAAGGAGAAGATATTCCTGTTTCTGTCCCTTACATTGTATTTAGGTTATTGGGATTAGGGGAATGGTAAGCCATTGAGACTGATTTAGTTATCACACGACTTAAATCCCAGCATCATGAGGCTTTGAAGGGAAATTTAGACACAAACCATAACATGGAATAGGCATGTTAATCAGTTTTTATCAGTCCCCTTTTCAAAGTTTCCATAGCTTCAAATAGCTATTATATTGAGTGTAAACCACAGCATATATGTGCACCCATGTTTAAAGCAGCACAATTTGTAATAACTAAATCTTGGAAAAAAATCCAAATGCCTGTCAACTGAGGAATGGATAAAGAAGATGTGGTATTGTATGCAATGGAATATCACTCAGATATAAAGGAAGATAAACTCGAGGCTTTTATAGGTAAATAGATACAAATAGAGACTCTGCTCATAAGTGAAATAAATCAGACCTGCATGTGTAAACATCATATTGTCTTCCTAATGTAAGAAAGTGAGAGTAAACAAATTCTGAAAAGTACAGTAGCTATTATGAAAGGGAAAGAAATGGCTGAAGAGGAAAGAACAAAGTATACATATATTTACATTGGTTTATTGAAAGGAACAGTTAATGCTAAATTTAAAAAAACTGATCAGTTTTGAATGCTTATATTTGGTATTCTGAACAGCTGCTTTGAAGATAACAATATGCAATATACCAACCATTGTTGATTTCCTATGATCTTGTTTTGAAATTCTGTATCATTTTTAATGTTTTTAAGTTTTTATTCTCTTTTTTTAAAAAAATTTAAAAACCCTAAGTCTTACTTATCTTCTATGGCTCTCTTCCATATTTACTCTACTCTAACCTTACTTACTTTCATGCTGTTCTTTAAATACTTCAAGTACATTTGTAATAAGTGTATTTCAATCCCTTTTCCCTTTCTTGCCTCATACCCTCACTCCAACCAGTTCAGTGTCTTTTAGCCTGGTACCAGTGAAAGTAAACTTAGAAGAGTCGTGCACTGAGGATTCTCTAGCACATGTAATAGAGGTCTCACTACAAAGTTTTGTAGCTTTAACATTCCAGTTTATTTTTTAATTCAAGTATAAGAAAGGATGAAGATTTAGAGATATATAGAATGGCATAGCTAGAACAACAACAAAAATGTTACAAGGAGAGATTTCTAGTCACTTAATGAGCAGTGTAGTGAATTATTGGGCAATAGTTGCATTAGCATGAAAACAGACTGAGCTGCTTCACAAAACAGTTCTAGTGAGGTATTGTGGCTTAAATTTCTAGTCAGCTACTCAAGAGGTAAGAACTGCTTCTAAAAAAGGTGTCAAAAATTGATAGAAAGTCAGACTTGGATAGAATGTATAAATGAACTCTTTCCACCATTCCAAGGGAATAGTCAGCCACCATTTCTACATAGCCAATGATGAAGAACTCATTTGCTTTTTATCTTCAGTCCTGACCCCAGGGACTGGTGTGTTCTTGGTCTACCCAAGTCTCTCAGAGTCCTCTTCAGATTCTTCCTCTTGCTATTCATACTGGCAAGTTTTCTACATTAAGATACAAAGCATCTCTGGATGACAGTTTCCAGTAGCTGAGAAAGAAAAACACTGCTATCAGATTGATTTCCAATCAGATTGCCTACATTTCTATCTGAGAAATTTATTTTAAGGCATTTTCCTTTTTTTTCATTAAAAATATTTATTTTTGATCTAAAATAACTAATGTATATAGTTTTCCTCATAGATTTTAGTTATTAAATGAAGGTTCATGGAATCCCACAGCAAACAGACACTCTACTTGGAGACAGCCTTTGGTCAGAGTTTGCTAGAAAAATGGGGCCGGGGAGATAGCTCAGTAGAATAAGTGTTTGCCTAGCAAATGCAGGGTCCTCGTTCAATCCCCAGTACTGCAAAAAGTAAAAAAAAAAGTTTGCTAGAAATAAAAAATTTACCTCATCTATGCTGTGATGTCAGAAGCAACTTAAGGAGTAGAAATCATGTTCACTGTTGAGAACAGAAAGTGAAACTAGCCAGAAACATAAATATATCATATATTCGAATACCATATCATATATGTCATCTGTAAGCCTATCAGTCAAAGGATGTCTATGTTTAATATCTGGTAGCTTTCCTCAGAGGTTTGCTGAGCAGAAAAACACACATAAACATACTTTCTGAAATGGATGACAGAACAGACTACACTTTGAAATTTCCTTTTTATTATTTTATAAGCACAACCTAGGGTCACTATATCATCTTTTTAACATATGATTCTTAACTGCAGACAAGCAGAGTGTGGTGAGTGGGACACCTACTGTATCATTCTCTCTCCTAGACCTACACCTCTTCGTAAGAAACATATATGTGAGTGGGCTGAAATCTCCTACTGCTCAAGGTAAGGCCCATGGACTAGCAGCATCAAAATTAACTGTGGGGCCTTTTTCTAGTTACATATCAAAATGAGATTTAAGGAAATCATTAAAAACATACTCATATCTTACTACTCCTTACTCTTTACTATTTAGTACCTGATCTTGATGTACCTAATAATATGACCTCTAAAATTGGCAGCAGTTTCTTTCACTTCTCTAATAAGGAGATCTACATGAGGTTTTCCAGGACATATGTGAGGACCATTTAAGTGAATGGGATTATTTAGAGGACATTCAACCTTGTCTTGGGAACAGTATGGGAAGAATTCTGACAATTTCTAGGGGTATTATATCTTGAAAGAAACAGTGCTATTAGTGCTGAGTTATTTTTTGAGATGGAAGGCTTGTTTTTCTCACTTAATTTTAACAGTTAGACTTACCGCGATGTGGGGAGTGAGATGGAGCTGAAACTGCCTGTCCAAGATTGCTGGGACAACATGAGGCTCTTGGGAAGAGAGTTAGTTTGGTGTAGTGACCATCACTGTGGAGGCCAGACCTTTGGATCTCTGATTTGTTTTGTGACCATTGTAAATCATTCAAACTTTTTGAGTAAATAATGTTCTTATTTCAAAATTCTATAACTGACCAGGGCACCAGAGACAACAAAAAGATTTCCACGTGGCAGCATTTTTGTTTTTACTTTCTTTAAATAAAGAAGTTACCTTAATTTCGTCTTGTAATGCCATGAGGAATTAATCATTTATCTTACTGTTTTCATGAGGATTAGAAGAAGGGACTATATGTGACTCCTGTATTTATGCTCTGATATAAATTAGGTAAGGTTATACATACTGTGGTTGACTGTCCCAATTATAACACGCGGAACTAATCTGTACTACAGTGGTCAGAGGAATGTCAACTCACCATGTTTTCTGGGAGAAAGCAGATATTTATCTAGATTCCGAGGAGATTATCACCTCTTTCTTTGGGATCTGGGTGTAGATTCAGGACAGTAGGATACAAACCCCAAACAGTGACTGCAGGTCACACTGGATGGTTTCATTGATAAGCTCATGAGTACTGAACAGCTTATGGCATTGACATCATGTTGCACAAGAGCAGCAGTAGGCTGCTGCTGCTGCCTGAGCTGATTGCTTATCTTGAATTGAGTATGGCCACAGGTGGGTAGGCAGAGAGCTTTGAAATAGTTAACATATTATAATTGTGAAAGATATGGAAAACAGTATTGATTGAATAAAATGTACATTGCAGTCAAAGGGAAACTCATTTAAAGTATCTGAGAAGGGGAGCAGCTGTCAGAGGCCTGTAAAGACTGTGCAGCTGGCATTGGTTGTTTCCCTTTTCTGTGGTCGTCACATTGAGGATTGAAATATGTTTGAAAAGTTTTAGTTCCCTCTATCATGAACCTCTGTGATAAAATTTTCAGAAGCATGTTTTGTTTTAAAAATAGAAGTATATCATTAGTAAGCACAAATACACTACAAAATAAAAGTTGGATGAAAGTTGTCTATTATGGCCATAGACATTTGTGAGGCCCTGGTACAAAAGCAGAGATCAACATTGAGTAGCCTGGGTGAGGCTGGCAGATAAATGACAAATCTTTATTATGTTTCATCAAGTTTTTGTATAGCATCTATTCAGCGAAAGGCTCTGTACTACACCATGGGACAGCAAAATAATTTAGAGTCTCAGTTCTTAATATATTATTGTCCAAAAGAGGTAAATCAGCGGTTCTCAACCTGTGGGTCGAGACCACCCCGGCGAGGCTCAAGTGACCAAAACACAGGGGTCACCTAAAGCCATTCTGAATCATAACTGTAGGAAAATTACAGTTTTTTTTTTTTTTGTTGTTGTTGTTGTTTTTTTTTGTCTTTTTGAGACAGGGTCTCGCTATGCAGTTGAGGCTGGTCCTGCGCTCATTTTTGTAGCCCAGGCTGGTCTCGAACTCGCACCAATCCTCCTTCCTCAGCCTCCCAAGTTCTGGGATTACAGGCGTGAGCCACCACGCCTGGCAAAATTACAGTTTTGAAGTAGCCACCAAAATTATTTTTTGGTTTGGGGTCACTGCAACATGAGGAACTGTATTGCGGGGTCAAGGCGTTAGAAAGGTTGAAAACCACTGAGGTAAATGAACAAGTAATTGCAGCATCAGGCATCTGGAGGCATGTAGGCAAAAATAAATAGAATGAAGCAGATGGCTTTGACAGTGTTATTAAAACAACATTCTTGAGATACCTATGCCTTCAGACTCGTATAGTGTTTAAGACTTCTAAGGATTGGAAAAGTCAGAGTCAACCATTAGAGGAAAAAAACCTGTATTTAAAAAAAAATTTTTTTTTAAATATTATGGGTATTTATTTGATATACGGTCTCACTATGCAGCTCAGACTCATAGTCATCCTCCTGTCTCAGTCTGGGAACACAGGTGGGCATCACCATGCCAATTTTTGGAGGCCAGCACAGTGCACCCAGCATGTGGTACTAGGGATCAAACCTGCATCCTTGGGCTTGCCAGGCAGGTGCTTAGACCATTGAGCTATCTTCCCAGCCTATTTTTTTGATAGGTGTGATTGTTATATTCCTCAGTCTCTGGCTTTAGCAGATGTGACCATTCATTGTAATTGTCAGTTTGCCTGGATGTTCTTAAGAAAGGCCTAGCAGATTAGTAAGGTAAACTTGAGGTTGGGGCGTGGAGTAGTGATTCTGATTCCTAGCCCTTTTCTCTCTGGGGATTTTTCCAGCTTGCTCTTCTTCCTAGCTGCTTTGGTTCACACATCCATCTACCATGATGTTTCTGGCTTGGAGCCAACTGACAGTGGACTGAAACCTCTGAAACCATAAGCGAAAATCAGCCTTTCTTCCTTTATGTTGTATGTGTTGGGAATTTGCTCCCACTGATGAAAAGCTGACTAATACATGCCTTTCATTTAATAGAAATAAAGCTGATGAGAAGGAAGATGATAATGGAATTACCCTATATTCATAAATTTTATGTAAAAGTTTCTATTTGAAATTATAAGAAGCTTCTTGGTGAGGGTAGTGCTGGAACTGAACTCAGGGCTTTGTGTATGCTAGCAAGCATTATGACACTGAGCTACAGCCCAAGAAGAAGCTGCCTTTTGATTCATTACTATTCCGTGTACATTTACAGAAAAGGTTTTTCTTGAATTTTTTTTCCCTCTTTTTGAGACAGGGTCTCGCTATGCCATTCAGGCTGACCTTGAGTTCACTTTTGTAGCTCAGGCTGGTATCAAACTCACATTGATCCTCCTGCCTTAGCCTCCCAAGTGCTGGGATTATAAGGTGTGCACCACCATGCCCAGTGATTTTTTCTTGAATTTTAAGTGTCTAAAAATTTTAGCCTTTGATTGAAGTATAAAATTTAGTAGTAATTGTACTTTTCTGGTTACAATTAATGTGACCTGGCTTCATGCAGGTCATTTGTAAAGCTCCCATAGCTCTTTGAGGTAAGAGTTTTCTGTTCAACATAGTCTTCCTGTTCAAGTAAGAAAGTCTTTCTTCTGGCTCTCATCTGTTCCAGTGTTGGTGTGTTTTACAGTTTGGGCAGCCCATAATTTATAAGCTCTTTGGATCTGACTTAGTGTGTGGTTTGCTTGTGTGCCTGAGCTGAAGGAGGCCCACTATTTGATGCTCTTAGGGTATTACTAGAGTTTGCGAACTGATTTGTCTATACTTTGTTGGCTAGAGTGTAAAAAGTCTAAGGAAAAAGGAAGCGAATGAAAGTCTGCTACAACAGTCCACTGATATGGCATAGAAAAGAATGAGGAAGTTTAAGAAGAGATGAGAGCTAAAGAGACTTTAATTATAGTAACCCTCAAGACATTGGAAATTGTTACTGTGAGTTTAAATAAGCACCCATAGCCTTTAGAAGAATCAAAGACTTGACTTTCTGTGCAATTTACTAAATTTCAACCGTACAAAATTTAAAGAGAAAAGGTAATCTTTTTTTATAAAACTTTTTTGATTCATGATGACTTCCTGGACTTTGAATCTTTCACCTTTGTAAAATACCTTTGTAAAATTCATTGGTTTTAAAACTTAATAAAATCGTTGGGAGGGGGCTTTTGATGTGTACTAGGAAGTATTTTTAATATAGAGATGCCATTAGATTACTAAAAGCAGTGTGTAGCACAAAGCTTGAGTGACATTCCTAAATAAAAAGATGAAGGTTTAGAAATTTGGTTACATTAACTATAAGTAAATTTCATGGAATACTGAAATTAATGATAGAATTGAAACTTTCTATGGAGATTACAATAATTTTTGTTTAAAAACTTTATTTAGAAAAGAAATACATGAATGATTTTTTCTTCGTTTTATGAAACATCATTAATGACTGTCATACTTGATACACTGTGTCAACTTGAGGAAGCTTGGCTGGATGGGCTTGGCTGGTTCCTGCTAGTTCTGGGCTGTGGGGCACCATCCTGCAGGATGTGGAGGGCTTGCCCTGGGATGTGGTTGGGTCCACTCTAGGGCCAGCTCAGCCCAGCCCAGCCCAGCTTAGAGCAGCCCAGCCCGGCCTTGTCCTGGCTTCCTGGCCCAGCCCTGCCCTGCTTCCTTGGAGAAGTACTAGTCTTTGGAGGAGCTGGATGTTCGCAGCCGCAGTCACGCCACTTTGGAGGAGCTCTGTGCCAGCACAGAATTTGAGTATGAACTGAAACCTCCATAAACTGTGAGCTAAATAAACCTTTCCTTCCTTCATTTTGAGTGTCAGGTATTTGTCCCAGAAGAGTAACTAAGACAATGACAAACCATTGCAGGTTAAATTTTAGTTTTCATTAACCACTGCCCCGCCATCTTCCCAGGGGTAACTTTGCCATGTATTACTCCAAATCTCATAAATAGTTGCATGTACACCTGTATGCATCTCCATAGGACAGAAATTTAGGTCTTGTATAGATGTTTAAGCAAAAACATAGAATGTACTGATTATTTGTTCATTTTTACATGTTCTTGTATGTGATTTACCAAACTACCTCAGTATTGCTGAAAGCAGATGACAGTTTTTGATTGTTACTATGTGCTAGGCAGGATGTTTAGCATTTTTGTATAATTTATTTTCATAGTCTTCATAATAACTTTCAAAAGTGAGTAAAATAGTTGATTTTATATGAAATCTCACCATTGTACCTTCGGTTTACACTAAATTACTAGTCTTAAGAATTTTTAATTTTATTTATTTATTTTTTTCTTGTTTCAGAACTTTTATTTGTTTATTCACTCATTTTTATGGCCGGCTCAGCCCGCCCCGAGGGCAGGGCTGGCGCAGCATGTGGTGCCTGGGATCGAACCGTGGTCCCTGAAGGTGCCCAAGCTTTCCCAAGCAGGCGCTTTAAACCACTGAGCCATCCTGCCGGGCCCCTAAATTACTAGTCTTAGTAATTTAGCAATTTAAAACATTTTGAATGATTCTGTAAACTGATAAGAATATAACTTTTAGTTCATTAGTTTTATTATTCTTGTGCAATTGGCACTTTCCAGGAATCAGGTATCTGCTTGTGGGGCCAGAAGGCTAGAAATGGGAGGGTGGCTCCTGCTCACCTCCCAGGAATGAAGAAGTCGTACAGTATGCAGTATTTGACTCATTCTGGCTGAGAATATACACCCCAGACATTTCCTCACTAATTAATGGTTGTAAAGCCCCTGTCTTTGATAATGTCTTTATTTTAGGGATTGTTACGAGATATGAGTCCTAATTTGAAGGAAATTTGGTTTTGAAAGATGCCTTTTGTTGTGTCCTTAGTCATGCTGGTATGAGGAAATAAGGGCTACTTGAGTAGGACGTCTGAACATTTTTGTGAGAATTGGTTGAAAGGGAGTATTGAGAAAGCAGAACGGAGAAAAAGTATAATTGTGTATAGTATATTTTTGAAGTTTGGATCAGGTTACTTTCAAATTTCATGGCAAAGTAAAGAAATTTTAGTTAGTGGGGTTGCTATTAGAAGTTTGTTTCAGTTCTGCTGCTTAATTTGCAGCAGACCTTGAAGAAACTTCTTTCTACTACTGTAATTAAACAATAATATCAACTTCATACAGGTATGTGTTTGAAATTATGTAGTTTCTATACATCACTAAATGCTATACAAATGTACCAGTATTAAGTTGTTTTCTTACTCTTTCATTGTCACAGCTATTATCAAGACCTTCCACAGTTTGCCTCTTTAATACTTCTATGCTGACGACTTTTTTTTTTTTTTTTTTTCTTTTTGGTATTTTAGGGAAGGGTCAGGGTCTCACTACTAGATCAGACTCATAGTGATCCACCTGTTTACAGCCTCCCAAGAGCTCGGTTTATAGGCATGCACCACCATACCCTGTTTCAGTTGCCATCTCAGTGCATCCTGGGGGCTGGGCTGGCATGGCAGGCCTGGGGATTGAACTCCCTGGCCCCTGTGTTTGCTTGCAGGTGCCTTAATCCACTGAGCTATTTTGTTGGCCCTTGCTGAGGACTTTTGATGTTATCCTTTATTTGTTCCAAGAAGTTCTGTTATTATAAGAGAAGCCACTTAACAATGAAAAATAATATGTATCAAACAGCATTTATTCTAGCTGAATGTTAAACATGAAAACATTTCCAGGAACTCTCAAAAAGAGGAGAAAGTATATGCTGATGATTTCAGTAAATATTA
Source organism: Myocastor coypus (assembly GCA_004027025.1). Classification (NCBI taxonomy): domain Eukaryota; kingdom Metazoa; phylum Chordata; class Mammalia; order Rodentia; family Myocastoridae; genus Myocastor; species Myocastor coypus. The sequence goes on from PVJA010024336.1 coordinate 15,876, forward strand.
CTTAATAGCCATGAGTACATTAGTGTTCATAGGTATTTTTTAACCTTTTTATGTTCAAAATATAAAATATTAATATCCTTTGTTAAAATAGTTAATATTTTTGTTGCAATAGAACACTGAAAAAAGAAAACCAACTTGTGTTGCTTTAGGGTTTTTTTTGGGTTGTAATTCTTAATTTATTTTGAATTCTAGGAGACCATTCAAGAAGGACATACAGAATGTTTATTACAATAAGATATATGTTTAAATATGTTGAGAAGCCCCCATTCCAGAGTGCTGCTTACTTGAGATGAGGAGACTGAGCTCCACTGAATTTGCATTTGGTTTTTTAGGGTCCACATTCTAATATGGAACTTGACAGTAGTCAGTCTGGCGCAGTTCAAGTTAGTTTATTATTTTCCTCCCTATCATTCTGCTCCTATTATCTTCATCTTAAGTATTGTAGCAATTCAGAATCCTTGGAAAGATTGAACACCTTTAACTTTCTAGTTTTGTGACTGCATCTGTGTGAGGCAGTACTGGAGAAACTGGGCATCAGTTGTTTTAACTTTAAGTCAACTAAGAAGTCTACAGTTCTGATCTCATTTGCTATTCCTAGGGATATGGAATTTATTATATGAATATAGTCTATTCATTGAATATAGTGTTCCTTTTCCAGGGGAAAAATCCTTTGGTTTTATTGTTCTCTCTTCTGAATAGATGTAGAAAACTAATCCTTTTTATTTTTATTGGTAGTTTATTTTGCCATCTCGATATTCATGTTTATTTATTTTTTACCTGCTATTTCTAACAAGCCAGCTGTACTGTACAGGTCTGCCAGTGGAGAAAATGTAAATCTTGCTTCAGAGAAGTTTGATTCCTTATTGTAAACATATTCAATTAGACATAGTGCTTTTTTTCACAACTGTTATCCCCCACTACCAGAGGACTCAATTGTGTGTTTTATTGTCTTTCAAATGTACCTGTTTACAGGATCAGTATTTTTTCTTTCCTAGAGGCAAATGTGGTAAAGAATGTCTTGTCTTGAAATCCTAACCAGGATTTCTACAAGTGTATAAGATAGGCGTGGTCACATCTTCCTTTCCAAATTAGCAACTAGAACTATTTTAACTTTAACAGTGGCGCTTGGGAAAGCTTGGGCAGCTTCAGGGACCGCGGTTCAATCCCCGGCACCACATGCTGCGCCAGGCCTGCCCTCAGGGCAGGCTGAGCCGGCCATAAAAATGAGTGAATAAACAAATAAAGGTTCTGAAACAAGAAAAAAAAAAATTAAAAAAAAAAAAATTAGCAGTCAATTAAATTGTCTAAGCTTCTGGCTTAGAATATTAAAGAAACTTTTATGTAGATTAGGTGAAGGATGGAATAAGTTTTTTTATTTAGTTGTACGTTATATGTTACGCAGAGTGTTTTCCCTAAAGACTTAGAACAAGATATTTCAACATAAGTAAGAGTGAAGACCTATTTGTTTGATCAGCTTTGTAGGAGCCATGTTTCCCTACTTGTGATAAATCTGCCAACTCTTTCATCTGTCCACCTCTGCCTGACTCTTTGTTTCTTTGGAATTTTTACTTAAGATTCTCTTGGATAAAGCAGTGATACACTGCATATGTGCCAATTCGAAAGTATAAAGTCTGTTTCCTAGAGCAGCATGATTTTATCATGTCATCATGAATTTTTGCTGGGATATGTGTATACTGTCTTCTCTCCTTTTCCCTAATCCCTGTGCTCTTGGCTCGAATATTCAAATAACTGGAAGGCAGTGGAGCTCCATTTATTGCAGAAGGTAGGAGGAGGTGCCAAGAATGAAAGGGTTACTGCTCATATTTCCTAATTCCCTCTGATCTGACTGGGTTGTACCTCCTTTCTTGATGTGAGACATCCCTCAGCCCTTTGACCTCCTGACCTGCTGACACTGATGAAGTTTGTTCCAGGTGACACTGCAGGCAGTCCTCTCATTTGTGAGAGCAGAAATCACTCCTTCGCCATGAGATAGGCTAAATCCTCAGTTCTTTGTAGTCTGAGAAGTCCCTGTATTTTATAACAGAAGCAAAGTAGGAACATGAGCTTTAAAATTAATACTTAGCAACTGAGTTTGTTGAAAAAAAATAATTGTATAGCATCTTACAGATTCCTGGTTTAGTGAATTTCTGGATGAATGAGATTCTGTTAATCTTTTTAGTATTGTGTTCTTCTATTAGAAATGGACTTAAGAAATGACTTTGGGTTCTTCATGGGCAAAGTTTGACCTTACCATCTCACTTTCATCCTACATAATCAGTAAATGATTTTAACTTTTCTCAGATATAAAGGTGCATAGCTGAAGGTACATTGCTGATTCTTGCATCATCAATTAGGAAAGTTGTAGTTGAACATAGGGGTAATAGTACTTATTCCCTCTTTCCCTCCCTCTATTCCTCCCTCCTAAAAATACATAGCAGCTCATTTTGACTCCATAATTTAAAATACATTCATTTTTCTGATTGGTAAGAGGTTCTGTTTTTACTTTTTGCCCTTAAGATTTAGATTCCTAAAGCATAGGAATGTTTGAGGGAATACTGGGCCATCGCTTCCCTGATTTCAAATCATGAGCTCTGTGTACACGTAGGTCTAGGTGTACCCTGATTCATGTTACCATAGCTTATCTCTATCCTCAGGAAGTTGGGGATGGAAATGAATTCTTTGAAGGCATTTCTAGAATGAGTATTTTGGTCATTCGGCAAAATAAACTATTTGCAATTCTCTAAGCAATGAGGTAAATTATTTGTTAATGTACCTTAACTATGCAGAATGCAGTTTTATATGTAGGAGAGGAGAATATGAAATGTAAAGTGTATTCAGTTTTAATCTTTTTAATAAAGAGCCAACATGATGTTTCTTATTTACTATTCCACTATAATTTGACAGTAATGCAGTAGTCTTTTAATTCTGGTTGGTTGAATTAATGAATGACACTGCCAGATTACATTTGTAGATTCTTGGTTGTTCTATATGTGTGTGATTTTGTGTATGTGTCTAAATTGTTACCCTAGTTAGTTCTATTAACCTTTAATGATTCTGCTAAATGTCTCTTTGTTATTAAACAGTTAATTCCATCACAATATTCTGTACCCAAGTCCTTGGGGAGGGGTGTCTGTATCTTACTAGCTTTGCCATGACATTACTGTATCATAGAAAATAAAGTGGCATATAGTTTTTATTTTTTTAATTTGGTACTGGAAATAGAACTCAAGACATTGTGCTTGCCAGGCAGGTGCTGTGCCACTGAACTATATACCCAGCTGGCATGTAGTTACATGTAATCATAGATAATCTGTGAATATTTCCTCAAAGTAGCCAGTGAATTTATTGTTTTTATAATATATACATTTCTCATAAGGATTAACTGTTCCTAGGAAAAACACTAAATAGCAATACCAATTATTCAGCAAAATATTTATAGAATGCTAATGTAAACAGTGTTGTGCCTGGTACTTTGGACAGTTAGATTGTATAGGATGTATACAGTGTATCCTACCTTATAAATTCTCTAAACTTCTCAGTGAAAGCAGCATGCATACTAATCAAGTCAAGTAGCAATTTAAAGTACATTAGATATGAAGGGATTAAATGCAAGGCATGGAGAAGAATCAGTAGGTTGGGATAGGAAAAAATCATATTGGCTTGAATTGTAAAAGAAACCTGAATACAGAGTAAACAAATAGCATATGGATATAAATATGACATTTAGAGATGACAACAGTTATCACACTTATATTGCCAGAGCAATGAAAAAACAAGAACCAAAAAATATTGAGTGTATGATGGAGACTTTTCTCCATTGGTAACCTGTTTGTTTCTTAACAATATTCTGAAGTAAATTCTTAGAAAGCTTCCACCTATGACTTTAGCACATCACTTACCTACCATTAGGATCACTACAGTAGGAAATACTCCCAGTTTCTTTCCCAATTAAAATTCTAGCAAAAAGACAGGAATAAGAAATTCTATTGAAAAGTCATTCATTGACTACAAAAAGCCCCACCAAATCTCAGTGGTAAACATAACAGTGCTTACTTCTGACTATTGTCCTCTCTTAATTCTAGCATGAAAGGAGGTATTTCCAAATTAGTCATTTTTATACATATATAGATAACTATAGTCACTGTACAAAGCATAATTTCATAGCACTTTTTATATTTGTAAAGATTCTTTTTATAATAATGTAATTACTATTTTACTATCAGAAATCATTTTTATCAGGCTGGTGAGATAGCTCAGCGGTCTAAAGCGCTTGCCTAGGCAACCTCAGGGACCAAGGTTTGATTCTCGGCACCACATGCGGCACCCCCCCCCCCCAGGGCAGGCTGAGCTGGCCATAACATAAGCAAATTAAAAAAGAAATCATTTTTATCCTAGCTTTTGGTTTTATAGACTTTTAAAATAAATACAATTTATATTGCAATCCTTTGGTTATATTTATTTTAAAAAAATTTAAGAACATTTAAAAAATATCAGAACATTTTAGAGTCACTGTATACTTTTATTGTATAGTCAAAGGAAAAATAACAAAGCAGTACATCTTTTTTAGCATAATAAAGTTAGAATCTTTTTTTTTTTTTAATGTATTTAGTACACAGTCTATAGGGTCTTACTACACAGATTTGACTTGTAGTGATCCACCTATTTTCAGCCTCCTGAACTCTGGGGATTATAGATGCATGCCAACATGCCTAGTCTCATTTGCCATTTCAGCATATCCTGGGGATGAGGCCAGCACGGTACCCTGGGGATTGAACCCTGGTCCTTGCATCTGCCTACGCAGGCACCTTAATTTGCTGAGCTATCTGGCCAGCCCTTAAAGGTAGAATCTTAAGATTTATCACTTTTTTATTTTGGTATTTTGGCCAGTGGCAAATTTCTATGGCTCTGAGCATTATTTTTTGTCTCTCTTTTTATTTTTTTAACCAAATAAAAAAATGGTAAAAAAATATGATACAAAATTTCACTAAAAATAATAGGAATTCAATGATGATTGTTATATTGTACAATGTTGTCTTCAAATTAGTTTAGATTACCAGTTATAAGTATGCAAAATTGGTTTTAAAAGTTATAAGAAATTAAAAAGAGGAAGAAAAAAACTTAAGCATAAGCTTTTCCTTTCAAAGCCCAAAACAAATAAGCAGTGCAGTTATCCGAGCTATCCTGTTTATATACATAAATATTTGTTCTTTCTTCCTTTTTCTTCTACCCACCTCTTTCTTTTCTCATCCCAATTGCTCCCTCTCATTGAACAGATTCTTCCCCATTTCACAGTATCCATTGTACCTTTCAAATTTTATTTACTCTTTAAGGTTCTTTCACTACTGACTTATTAAGCCTGATTTATTTCACTTATGAGTAAGGTCTCTAGTTGCATCCACTTACCTCTAGTTTATATATATATATATATATATATATATATATATATATATATATATATATATATATAGGTGAGTACTACTGCTTTTTGTTAAAAAAAACCCACATCTTCTGGATCCATTCCTCAGTTGATGGGATAAGATACAGCTAGGACAAATTATGCTGCTTCAGTTCTTCTGGACAAATACACAGGAGGGGAATAACTAGGTCCAGTGGGACCTCCAATCCTAGCTTTTTGAGGGATCTCCACACTGATTTCTATAGTGGTTACACCAGTCTGTACTTTTACTAACAGTGGGGAAGGGTTCCTTTTCCCGCACAACTACTCCAGAATTTGTTATTGGTTAAATTATTGACATTAGCCCTCCTTTCTGGGGTGAGATGCACTCTCAGTGTTGTTTTAATTTGCATTTCTGAAAGAAGCAGTGATATTGAACATTTGTCCACATATTTGTTTAGTTTTCTATTTCTTCATTTGAGAAGTATATATTCCTTTCAGTTGTTCAATTTTGGACAAAGTCTTTGAATTTTGGGGGCCTAATTTTTAAAAATTATTTACATGTTTTAGATAGAAGTCTTTAGTCTGTTGGACAGTCAAGTATAACTTCTTCCCAACTCATGGGTTTTCCTTTTATTCTCTTTCTTTCAATATGCAGACACATTTCATTATTTATTTATTTCTTAATGTATTTAGTACAGAGTCTACAGGGTCTCACTACGTAGATCAGACTCTTTTTAGCCTCCTAAGTGCTGGGATTACAGGCATACACCACCATGTCCAGTCTCAATCACTGTCTCATTGTGCCCCTGGGGTAGGGCTAGCATGGCATACTAGGGATTGAACCCAGGCTGTTGTGCTCTGCTTAAGCAGTCACTTTAGTTCATGGAGCTATTGAGCTGGACTTGCAGAAACAGATGAGATTTTAAACAGATGAGATTCCTGTATTTCCTGTACAATTTGGTTTTTATTCACAAACCCTCTACCCACCCTTCTGTCTTCAAGATATCTGCCTATTTCTCCACTAGATTTGGTGTTTCTGTCTTCATGTTTAAATCTTTGATCCATTGTAGTTTAGCTCATGGTAACAGACAGGGGTCTAGTTTTAATTTTTTGCATGGAGAAACCCAGTTTTTCCAGCACCATCTATTAAAGAGGCTGTGTTTCTTCCAGTGAACATGTTTGACCCATTTGTCAAAGGTAAGGTGACTGGGCTGCGGAGATAGGTCAGCAGCTTAAGTGCCTGTCTGATAAGCACAAGATCCTTAGTTTGATCCCTGTTACAGAAAAAAAAGAAAAAGAAAAAAAGAAGAAGAGGTGGCTGTTTGTAGTTGTGTCTGCATATTCTAATCTGTTCCATTGATCCTCTGGTCTGTTTTATCCTCATACCATGCTGATTTATCACAATAGCTTTGTAGTATACTTTCAGGTCAGAGATTGTGTTGTCTCCTGCCTTTCTTTTGTTGTCCAAGATTCCTTGTACTATTTTATAGCTCTTCTGGTTTCAGATGAATTTAGTTATGTTTTCTCTAGATCTGTTATGTATAATAATGGTGTTTTTATCAGGAGTGCACGGAATTTGTGTAACAGTTTTGGAAACATTGCTATTTTTATCATGTTGATTCTCCTATCCAGGAGCTAGGAATATCTTTTCATTTTCTCAAATCATCTTCGATATCCTTCTTCAGAATACTGTAATTTCACTGTATACATATTTTACTTCCTTTGTGAGATTGATTCTTAAGTATTTTATGTTTTGAATGTTATAGTTAAGGATGTGGTTATTTGTTACTTGTCTCCCTAATTTGTCTCTTAGTGCATTCATTGTATACAGAAATGCTACTGGTTTCTCAGTATTGATTTTGTATCTTGCTGTGCTACTGAATTTATTAAGTTTAATTTACAAGTCATTTGGTGGAGTATTTGGGTCCTCAATGTAGAATGTCATGTCATCTGTAAATAGTAATAATTTCACTTCTTCCTTTCCAATCATTACTCCTTTTATTTCTTTCTCTTGCCTAATTGCTTTGGATAATTTTTCCAGAACTATATTAAATAGGGCTAGTGACAGAGGCTCTATTAAATGAATGAATATTGTCCTTTTCATAAGCATTTTCTGCACCTACTGAGATGATCTTTCAATTTTTGTCTGGCTTTGTTCATGTGCTATATTACATTTATGGATTTGCATATATTGAACCATCCCTGCATTCCTGGGATGAACCCCACTTGATTTTCTTATTGACTTGTTGCATTCTGTTTGATATTTTTTATTTTTTTATATCTATGTTCATTAGGGAAATTGACCTGTAGTTCTCTTTTTTAGTTCAGTGTTTTTCTGGTTTTGGTATCAAAGTAATACTTGCACGCAGGAACCAGTTTGGGAGAATTACTTCCCTTTCAATTTCATTGAAGAGTTTGAGAAGAGCTGACATTAAATCTTAATTTTAAGTGTCTTGTAGAATTCAGCTGTGAATCCATCAGGACCTGGGCTTGCTTTATTGGTAAGTTTTTTTTTTTTTAATTACATTTTGAATTTCTTTTACTGATACTAGGTTATTCAGAATTTTTATATGTGCTGGATTTAGCTTTGATGATTCTTATGTATCTAAGAGTCTTATTTCTTTCATGTTTTACATTTGGTGAGTAAAGATTTTCAACGTAGGTATTGATCTTCTGAATTTTTGTAAGGTCTGTAGTGATTTTGCCCTTTTCATTCCTTATTGAATGAATTTGAATTTTTTCTTTCCTTTTGTTGATAAAGTTGGGTAGATATTTATTCTTTCAAAGAGCAAACTCTTCAATTCATTAATTCTTTGTATTGTTTCTTTGTCTCCGTTGCATTAATTTCTAGTGTGCTCTTTATAATTTCTTACTTCCTGTGGGGTTTGGGCCTGACTTGCTCTTCTTTTTAAAGGAGTTTAAAGTGCACCATTTGGACTCATTCTGTTTTCCTAATATAAGAATTTCACACTATAAATTTCCCCCATAAGACTGCTTTCATTGTGACCCACGGATTCTGATAAGTTGTAAAAGTGTTTTTAATTGTAAATATTGTTTCTTTTTTAATCTCATCTGTGATCATTGATTGTTCAGGAAGGTATTATTTAATTTCCAGGAGTTTTTTGAGTATTTGAGATTTCTTTTGCCAATATTTTTTTTTTTTTTTCTCTCTTTCTGGTCAGGCCCTCCTTAAGGGCTGGTCTGGTGAGGCATGTGGTACTTGGGGTGGAACTGTAATCCCTGCAGCTGACTGAGTTTGCCCAAGTAGGGGATTTAGACACCTGAGCTATCCTGCCAGCCCATTATCAATAATTTCTGATTACATTGTACTATGGTTAGATAATATGTATGAGATAATTTCTATTCTCTTTATTAAGCATGCTGTATGTGCTAGTATATGGTATATTTTGAAGAAAGTCTCAGGTGTATTCTGATATTGAGTGGAACACTGTAAAGGTCTACTATATCTATTTCTTTCCATATTTGTTATTTCATGGCTGGTTTTATTCCTAGTGATCTCTTTCTTTGTGACATTTGGATTTTAGAGTTCCTCATTACAATTATGTTATTGCTTATTTGATTTTTTTATATTCATTAAAATTTGTCTTAGTGAAGTGCTTTTACATTGCATGTATATATATTTATGATTGCTATCTTTTCCACTTGTAGCTTTATCTAACAGGTATATAATGACTTTATTTATCTCATTTATCATGCTTGGTTTGAAGTTCACATTGTCAGCAGCCATAATATCTACCCTTGCTTGTTTTCTGGGTTCCTGTCTCATGAAATATTGTTTCTGATCCTTTAACTTTCAGTCTGTCAATTTCTTTTGAGTAAATTATGTTTCTTAGATCCATTATATTGTTGGATTTTGTTGCTTGATTCACTCCACCATTTGCTTCTTTTGATCTATGAACTGAGACCATTTCCATTGATGGTTTTAACTGATTTGTATTAGCTTATCTTTGTCATGTTATTTTTCTGTTGTAGGTTTCCTGCTTTTCCCCTCTGTTTCATTGCTTGCTCTGCTTGGAGGTTCCTTTCTGTTATGGTTTGTATCTAATTGTCCCCCCAGAGTCTTATACAGTCATGAGGCAACTTCTGGAGTTTGTGATTCATTCATTCATTGGTGTGTGTGTGTGTGTGTGTGTGTGTGTGTGTGTGTGTGTGTGTGTCTGGGGATTGAACTCAGTCCCTCGCATTTGCCAGGCAAGCACTTATTCTACTGAGCTATTTTCCCAGCCCTGTGATTCGTTCATGATCCAGTGCTGGGATTATGGATGTGAATACTACACCCAGACTAGGGTAGTGTATGTATATATATATATGGCCCAAATGCAACATAAGGGAGACAGACTTGCTCTCTGTTGCTGCTGTTGCTGCTACTCCTATTTATTCTTGTTGTTTTACTGTTTTCCACTGCCATGAATTGTTGCCCTCTACCATGTGCCAGTCTGCGTTAGAGCCAGCTGAATATGGACTAAAATCTCCACAAACTGTGAGCTAAATAAACCTTTCCTTCCTTCATTTTGGGTGTCAGTTATTTTCTCCCAGCATTGAGAGAAAAGTAGAGACACTTTTCAGTTGTTCTTCTTGAAGTTGTGGTCATTTTTGTCTCTTTTTAAAATAGCTGTTAATACTCTGTAGGATTGGTTTGGTGGTCACGAATCTCTTCAGTTGTTCTTTGTCATGGAATTATCTTATTTCTCCACTAAATTTAATAGTTTTGCAGGGCACATCAATCTCATTGGAAGTTGTTTTCCTTTAGGATCTGAAATACTTCACCCCAAGCTCTTAACTTGGGGGTTTGTGTTGAGAAAATTGCCATGTTTCTGATGGGCTTTTCATTATATGTGATCAGTTTCTTTTCTCTAACAGCTTTTAATATTCTGTTCTTTTCCTGTTTTGGGGGACCTTCATTATTACGCATTGTAATTCTTTCCCATATTCTTTCAATGTACCATCATTTTTCTATTTACCTCTATTTTTTAATCTTCTCTAGATGTGCTGAGTAATTTTTTTCATGATAGTTATTTCTTTTTGAACTGAGAGATTATATCTGATGTGATTTCTTCTATTTCCTGATAGAGTTGTTTCTTTACTTCAGTTGTCATAATTTCAGAAATTTTAGGTATGTGGCTTCCACATTCTTCTATGTCCCTGTCTCCTGGGCTTGTTCTGGGTGGGCTAGAGGTCTGAGATTGTGTTTTTCTTTTTTTTGAGATAGAGTCTCGCTATGCAGTTCAGGCTGGCCTTGAGCTCACTTTTGTAGCCCAGACTGATCTCAAACTCACACTGATCCTCCTGCCTCAGCCTCCCAAGTGCTGGGATTACAGGCGTGTGCCACCATGCCCATCTCCTGCTGTTTCATTTTGATAGTTTTTAAGCTCCTAAAGTTTACTTGGTCTGAGTATGGAAGGTAGGTCGGTGGGGGCCAGGTCTGCAAGGCTCCCATGACCATAGAGGGGGCAGGGTAGGCTCGCTAAAGCTCCTGCTGTCTGTGGCTCAGCATGTTTCCACAGCTCAGAAAGTTTCCTATGATGATTAGGGGTGGGTTGCAGTTCTGTGAAAGGCTCCTGTGACATTGCAGGGGCAAGGGATGAGGGGTCAAGTTAGGTTACACCAAGGTTCCTTAGTTGGTGGGGAAATGGGTCACGGCAGAGAGGCTCCCTTGATAGAGGGAGGATAGGGTGGAGCAGGGCTCACTAAGGCCCCTTAGCTATGTAGCTTGCCTTCTGTGATGGCACAGCTCAACAAGTCTCCTACCACTCATTATTTTGAATGTGTGTGTTTATTTACTTCCAAGAATTGCTGCTACTGTAACAATGAATGAGAAACCATAACCAGCTTACCCTCCCACACTATAATTTTGTACAGATCTACAATCTTTCAAGATAGTACTAGACAATCTATGATTAAAGGATTTGGTAGTCAGTTAATAAGAAAGGTGGGAACAATCACTATGTATCAGTAATTAATCTAGAATTTCTAAAATTCATTTGAACTTGGGAATAGCCACTGTATCTGCCTTATAATTCCCCTTTTTCCTATTCATTTAGCATAATTTAGTAGGACAAATTTCAGAAATGATCACAATGAAGGCTACATTATGCATATGTGCACATGCATACATATAGGCACATGTACTGCAGTATGATTAATTGCAATTTAAAACAAATGGATAAAAGAACAAGGTGGAAGACTTACGTGTCTCAACTTTAAAACTTACTCCAAAGTAAGAGTGATCAGTATGTATGGGCATTGGCATAGGAAGCACATAGATCAGTGGAATGGAAGCAAAATAAATCTTTACAACTTTGGTCTCTGTGTGTGTGTGTGTATGTGGGGTGGGAATTGAATACAAGGTCTTGTATATAGTGGGCGAATGCTATACCACTGTCCTTTTCTATCTATTAAATTCCCCCCCCCCAGTATTGGAGTTTGAATGGACAGTCTTTATGCTGAACTTCATCCTGACCACTTTTTAATTTTTAAGCACATTGAAACCAGCGCTATCATTCTTTTTTCTTAACATTAAAATTATTTTATTTATTTACTGTGTTTTAAAAGTTTTATTGGTACATATTAGATATACATAATGGCCACATTCATCATAGGGAACTTGTGCCTGTACATGGGTATCTTGCTGCTTCTATTTTTTTTGTATTCTTTTCCCCTACAACTCCTCTTCCACTCCTTCTTTACAAAAGTTTTGTTTCCATTTTATCTTTTTATTTTCTCGTCCCTTTTTAATTTTTGAGACAGAGTCTTGCTAAGTTGCAAAACTTCCTTGGCTGGAACGAAACTTGCGATCCTCCCTTCCCGGCTTCCTGAGTACCTAGACTGAGACTGTACGACAATGCCAACTCCATTCATTTTTGAAAGGGCTGCTAAGATAAGCAAATATTTTCAACAGATGGTACCAAATAATTGAATGTCCCCATGCAAAGAAGTTGCAAAATCCAAACACATGTAAAAATTAACTCAAATTATGATCCTAGAAAATGATGGTTAAAACTATAAAGCTTGTAAAAGAACGCATACAGAGACTTTCTGACTTTGGATTGGGGAATTGTTAGACAAAAGAGTTAAAACATAGAGGGGATAGGGATGTAGCTCAGCAGCATAAGTGTCTGCCTGGAAAGCACAAGGTCCTGAGTTCAACCCCAAACCACAAACAAAACACAAATGACATGGAGTAAGAGAAAAAAATCATAAATTTGACTTCTTTCAAGTTAAAACTTCAGCCTACCAAAGACATTACTGAGAATCAAAAGTATAAACATCTATGGAAAATATTTGTAAGTTATATAGGATAAAAGACATATCTAGAGCTTATAAAGAATTTCTGTAACTCAGTTCAAAGGTAATAGCCCTATTCAATGTGAGCAAAAGGAACTAAATAAATGTTTCATCAGAAAGACCTAAAATTGACTAATAAGCACTAATAAATCAGTATTTTTAGTCTTTCAAAAAATACACATTAAATACATGAGATTTACTTGCATTCATTAGGATAATTTAAGTAAAAAGCATATAATATGTAATGTGTAGGATGTGGAGAAATATGTAGTCTTATACACTAACAGTAGAATGTAAATGATAATCACTTTGGGAAAGTTTGGCTATTTAAAATTTAGACCAATTTGTCATATACTTTAGTTAGACATCTTTAGAGAAACACAATTTATAGGATGTGCATCGATATAGGAAAGAGTTTATTTAAAGGAATGGATTTAAGCAGTTGTAGAGACTTTGTGATCTGATGGGGGCAGTTAGTTGCCTAGACACTGAATGCAACTTTCCATGCCATTTGAATCCAAAGGCAGTCTCCTAGAAAAGCAGACAGAGTTGATATTGTAGACAAAGTCTGAAGGTAGTCTACTTGGAAATGTCCTTTTACACAAAAGGTCAGCCTTTTGCTTTATTTGGGCCTTCATTTGATTCAGTGAACCCTGTTCATACAATTGGTAATACACTATTTTAGTGAATGTTCACAAGTTTTAGTACAGATCTCATCAAGAACACTATTAGAGAAACATCCAGAATGTTTGACCACATATTGGGCATGGTGGTCCAGCCAAGTTGACATATGAAATTAATTATTACACCATAAAGCCCAATAATTATACTTCTTCAAATCTGCCAAAGAGAATGAAAATATATATTGACACAAAGACTTGTATGTTACCATGGCAGCATTCATAATGAACAAAAATACTAACAGTCAAAATGCCTATCAGTGGATAAATGGATAAGCATTGTTATTTCCGTGTTTTACAACATTGTTCAGTGAGGAAAAAAATAATACTGATAAATGCTGCAGCATAGATGAACTTCAAAAATAATGAGCTAAATGAAAGAGTCCAGACTAAAATAAAAAGGATAAAAAATACTATAGGATCCCATTTGTATGAAATGTCTAGTAAAGAGAAACTGATGGAAACAAAAAGCATTTCAGAGAGGATCTAGGAATAGGATTGGGCTTGAATATACATATATATATACATATATACATATATATACATATATGTATATATACATATATGTATATATACATATATGTGTATATATATCAGGGATGTTTTTGGGGAGAGTTGGAAATGTTCTAAACCTTGTTTGTAGTGATGATTTTGCACCTTAGGAGTTTGGCTAAAGCATCTTTGGATTGTCCACATTCAGTAGGTGAATTTTGTGTTATGGTTTTTAAACTAAATACTGTAAAAAGATATAATAAAAATTGGGCAGATCAAGTAGGAGTAGGATGTATGATGCAGTTTATAAAAGCTCTTACGTCTTACTTGAGCTATATCACCAGTTTTGCTTTGAGCTCTCTGAGGAAACTGCTCACAAGAAGAGATCAAAATTTATCAGCATTTTAGGAGAAGAGCTATAATAGACATAATTCAAAGTAATATATATCCTTTTAGTCATGGTGCAATGTGAACAATTTCATCCTTAATTTTATCATTATAATAAATAACTAAGGACTCTCTTCTGTAGACTTGTTTCTTAAGCTTCCCTTCAGTATAGTCTTTTGGCTTGAATAATCTGCTGGGTGAATAAAGAGGAAAGCAGTAAAAAGACAAAGCCAGGAATGCTGCTTGTTATAGTGACCTCATTTCTGTGACAAAATACCTGACATCCACTAGTTAAAGAGGAAAAGTTTATTTCAGTTCACAATTTGTAGGTTCCATTCCATAGTCAGTAGGCTCTAAGTGAGTGAAGTTTGAGAGGGTAGAATAACAGGAGAAACAGCCCATGGTAGGGCAGGCAGGAGGCTAGAAAGGAGCAGCAGCAACAGCAGCGATATGCCTTCTTTTTCCATTTATCCTATCCAGCTTACAAACTATTTGGTCAGTGTTACCTGCATCCTGGGTGAAGCTTCCAATTATCTACACCTCAGAACTATGCTAAACAAATCAGTGGAATAATTAGTTATTCACATATCCTTAATCCATATTCATATACCTTGGATCGAGCACCTCTAAAAAGCTTCCCCTATGAGTGCATGACACTTTAGGGGACATCTAGATACAAGCCATAACATTGCTCTTTGGTAGTTTTAGCATCATCCGAAGAGAGATTTTTACAATAGGGATTACTGGACTGAATAGTTGTTGACCAATCCAGCTTTGGTAAAAACTGAATATTATTTAAATTTAGCATTTATATCATGGCAAGCAACTGGAGTGTAGTTATTCTCAACTGTAAGTAGATATGGCATGATTTTTAATGGGATGGCTGGGGGTAGGCTGACAACCCCCAGGTATACTGGGAAGCTTAAGGAGGAAAGTCTTTGGAATGGAGTATGTACCATCACTGAATGGAAATATGTATTGATTGGCTTAGGTTCTCTGTGGGAAATAATTTTAGCTGCTGTTCAGTGCAAAGATCAAAGAAATAGTGAGAATGGCATGGTTTTTCTTGTTTATAAATTTTCACAAGTGATGCGTTTTTGTTATACAATACTGCTGAAATCTCAATTCCTATGTCAAGAACAGAATTAAAAATAATTCTATTTTCTCTACTTCTTAGCTAGTAAAGTATAAAGTTTCCAGCTTTTAGCTGTTAAATGCTGAGACTGGATACCTCTTCATTTCAAAGAAAATGGTATTCATGCACATGCACGCATATATACAAACATATACATATGTTTATCTTTTGAGTAACAAATATTTGCTCAGTGTATATGTCATAGTTTACCTCAGTATACTGGTATTTTTAATGGTTAAGTAAAGGAAAACCAAAATGTGAATCTTTTGGCTTGATTATATAAGTTCAGTTATTTATTTAGAAAGAAAAAATGGTTGCAATTACAATTTTATTGAAGTTTACTGTCTGTGAAATTATTTATTTCATAATGTTTCAGAGAAAATTGGCCTTTTTTGTCTCAAAGAAATAATTTTTCCTTATAATGAGTTTTGACTTTTTATTAACTTCCTGAATAAGTAGGTTAGACTTGTACATTTAGGTTTAGAAGTTAGTGGCAAGATGTTGTGGCACCTAAAATACCTCATAAAACCCAAGCTGATAGCCGGACGTGGTGGCTCACGCCTGTAATCCCAGCACTCTGGAGGCTGAGGCAGGAGGATTGGTGCGAGTTCGAGACCAGCCTGGGCTACAAAAGTGAGCTCAGGACCAGCCTCAACTGCATAGCGAGACCCTGTCTCAAAAAGACAAAAAAA